>PNEQ01134702.1:0-32849 GCA_003012365.1 Medauroidea extradentata | reverse complement strand
ATGAGACCTATAATAAACCAATTAGAAAAACTGCATATAGCTAGTCACAAGGTATCCGAGGTCGAGAAGGAAATAGAACAAGAGAAGTGGAAATTATTACATTCCACCCAAATAACTAAAATATCTATATTGTCGTACACTGTTACTAGTATTGTAGCAATTATATTAATCGTTTGTTTATGTAAGAAATGTGGATGTATGAAATGGTTATGGAACAAGTTTTGGAAGGAATGTAGGAAGCAATCTTGTGGATGTTGTGCTTCAATTTGTTTTAAACCTACATTAATTAATAATGTAACCAACCCAACAAACCTACCCATAAGGAACCAGGATAGACAATCTTATGAATCAGTAACAACTGATAATCGAGTAGAATTTCAAATGACGGCACTAAGTGCAGAGAATAGATAAGGCATGAAATGACATCAATAGGGATGTCATTTCTTTATTAAGGGGGAAGGTGTAGCAGCCCCCGTAATTAGTAGTAGTTATCACTGTAATTATGCATAAAGTATAGGTCAAACAAGTGTGAATGGAAAGAGATCTCTAGAGTGTTAACACTAATAATAAGTATTTTATAATGAATGTATCAAAACTGTATAGAGTTAATGTACAATAGTAAAGTTGATCATGGTAGTGTATTGTTTAGTTATTGTTTGATAAGGAAGTATACGTCATGGTGACTTTGTAAATAACAAACATGTTAGTGACTATACGACGAAACTCATCATGTGACTAAATCCAAGAATTAATCTACGTCAGTGATGGAAACGTAGTGTGATCAAACCATAATAGGAATTATGGACTCATGGACTCGTATCCCCTCCATGTGGGAGGCTAGAATCATGTGATCTGCAAGGGAAGGGAGTCTTGTGGTAACATTGTGTAGAGACAGACTTGGTCGGGTCACGAACTGAGATGGACGTGTGTATGAGCCAGGGGCTCTATGTATGTAACTTGTAATTAGTAATTAGTAATTGGTACAGCCAATGAGTATATGTTGTATATAATAGTACCAGTAAACGACGTTAAATAGACCATCGACGTATGTTGTTGTTATTTTAATGACTTCACCTAGATGAGAACCCACCACATCTTCCTGATTGTAGTAGCTTCCCGTTGGGATACTACAATCTGAAGCGATTTCACCTAGCCTTCATCCCGAACCTTGTTTTTCATACATACTTCACCTCCCTGGGATTTCTTGGCGATGACCTTTTCTCCCGGGCGAAGAAAATGATAGTGATTTTAAAGATGAAGGAGAAATATGTTGTCGATGAATAACTAGTTGACAGTGTATGTTGATGAAAAAACTGGGTGTTACGATTGTAATGTTTTTATTTGTGAATTCAGTAAAAAACAATTTCTGCAGCTGTGTTGTTGCCTTTGACCTTAGAAGGGGTTAAGTCATTGCCTTTAGCCTAGAGGAAGATTACCAACACTTGTCCGCATCTGAGTCGCACAGATGAAAAGAATTAAAATTTGTAACTTAAGCAGCAGAAGTCGTGTGGGTTATGCAGTCGGACTTATTTTTCTCTAGAAGAAAAAAAAGTGGCTTTTCTCCCATCTGTTTTCTTCATGCCTTCTTTCCTCTGTTCTATATCTTTCGCTGTAGTATTTTTCCAATCGTTTATGCTTTTTTTCTGCTTTGTGTCACATACACACACAATGTGCGCCTGTTGAATTATATATTCTGCTCGTTCATACGTCCGCTTCTACAGCTGTCGAATTTTGTTCTGCTTTGTGTTTACACTGTTTTTTTTTTTTCAGCATTGTAAAACACCAATGCAGTATGCGACACTTTTAAGCTTTTAAAAAAATATTTTCTGGAAAATTGTAGGAAACAGTGTTCGCTAGTATACTGCATTGTCCCCGAGTCCCAACATCTCGGGAACCATGCGCATGGTTGCTATAGACAGCCATTCGGATGGCAAAGTTGAGGGCAATGCTTTTGTTATTTTTTAAGCTGTAAAGTTAACAGAATATTTTTTTCAGCAAAAAGCAGATGAACCAGTTCTGATGGTACCATACCAGGAAGTGAAACAATATATAAACTGATGTACGAAAGTAAGCTAAAATAAAATGAAATCGTAAAAATATTTGTTCTCTCTTGTTGCTATAATTTAACCTACATATTTGAAAATCATTAATATTTTTTTCAGTAAGAATTTGAAGAAAAAATATATTAGAAATCGTTCTCTATGTCAAAACTGCAATATTATTTCAGTAGGTAATCGAAGGACTGAAATTGTGTTTACTTTTTCAAACAACACATTGCAACGAGACATTAAGACGAAAAAATGTGACGTCACAAGCAGACGATGTAAACAAACATGGCGGCTGCGTAGCAGCCGACGAGCATGAAAAACAAGTGAAAGTCGAAAAACAAATTTGAATAGCAAAAGTCAAATTTGAAAAAACTTAAATTGGAAAATCCAAAAACAACATGGCGGCGGACGTGACGTCAGCATACATGGCGGTCAGTTACGTCATACAAGATGGCGAACAGTGATGTAATCCAAGATGGCGGCCAGTGATGTCACGGCGGCCATGTTGATTGCGTCATCAGTGGCTACACAGCCCCCAGCCCTTGTGCCAGCTCCATCCATTTCCTACTACTGGTATTATTGTGCAAGCAGGTGACAACAAACTGCTGAGCAAAGAGATAAACCGCAGGTGGACAGATTTTTGATAATGGTGCACCGACTCTGAAGATGTGTGCAACTGGGGGATTCTGCGTGACGTGGTTCAACACTGGACACTAGCCGACGGAGAAGTGAGCGACATTCCACGTGCGCCAGAAGTGTGTCGTACATATAAATAGGTAGGAAAAAATGGACCACCACAACAACGCTTCTGTTGAAAGTGAATTTACTTTTACAAGTAGGTGTAAATGCTATGAAGCTTTCTGTGAATTTATATCGAGACTTTACTTGCTATAATATTAAAGCAGTATGACATTTTAGTACTGTAAAACAATCAACTTGCAGTTAATATAATTCAGTAGCTCGCCAACTGCTGTGAGCGTCGAAACTGGCTTGAGCAAGGTAACCTACTCCTACTGACCAAAAGGACATTTACAGAAGAATTTGACTCACAATTTCATACGCTGTTTACACTTGAAGCAACATTCTACAAGCCCAGCTAACAGATAATTGTCTGTTCTACATACGGTCAATGTTACGTGCATTATTCATGTAGCGAAACCAAGCTGCCGTGTTCACCGGGAGAAGTGACTGCACACCCACTTAACTTTTGCATTATTAGCTTATTTGCAGATATTGAGAGCTCTTGTTTAAGTGTACGTGTGGTTACATTAAACGAATTGCAGATTATAATGAATTATTGTATCATATGTTTGAAACCACACATACACTCTCCACAGTACGGAAGACGGCCGACTTGTTACTACATATTTCGAAGCTTGTTTTCTATTTGTGATAAGGCCATATATAGGCCCACTGCCACGAGTACAAGTACAGAGGTTGAGAGTCGCCGGCCATGTGTTGCTGCTTCGTCACACAACACGCGCACCGACACTTGTTTTCCATTTTACTAATAAGTTCATCTGTAGGCCAATGGCCTGGATAACAGATGTATACACATGCCGCGTGACTAAGTATTCTCTGCTTGATAATAAGGTCATCTACAGGCCAATGGCCAGAGTGCAGCGTACAGAGAATCAACACCCGCCGCATGAACGCAATTAAGTATTTTCCCTCTACAAAATATCGAGAGTTGTTTAAAAATAAACTCTCATCAGACGTCACTGTAAGTTACATTATTATAAACAATCCTCTGAGAAATGGAAAACACAAGCTGACAGTAAACAGAGTGCACATGGTGTTTGTTAGCTAGACGGTCATCGCCCTGCCCTCCAACCAAGGTTAAGGTCAGTTCCATGCTATATATGCGTTCACTGAGACACTTCGTGCTCATAGGAACCCCGGTTATCGTACAAGTACTGTCTCTATGTCAGTTGTTTGTTGACTTTATACTTGAAGACTTGTAATAATTCTTAATAAACGTGTCAACTTTCAACTTCAAGACTCTGAGTTTTAACTCTTAAGTGCGATCCTGCCTTACGTGCCTAGTTACAATCTCCGCTCGGGCATAACTACGTCATGCACACGCAGTTCCACTGTGGGATACGACATAAAATCTGGTGTCAGGTGTGGGGTTTTCGCACAGTGTCGAATCTGGAACTGACTCCTAGAAGAAACTGAAGAAAGAAGAGAAGAAGTATTACAAGGGCAGCTAGCGACTGCGGGTCGTTACCAAGAACGACCTCTGCGGGACGTAACATCGCTGAGCCCATCCAGTCAGTACAAGAGCGTTGACCGTTGATCCAGAGGACAACGAGTCAGCCACAAACATTCCTGGGTCCGAGCTGAGCCAACTGCGTGGAAGTCGGGACGACGAGGCTGACGTCGGAGCGTGCAGACTGCGCGCAACTCATCCATCTCTCCGCTCCGCCAGACGCCTGGTTCCCTGGCGACACGCACTAAGCATCACGACTTCGAGACCTGAACGGTACCGGGACGGCGACATCGAGCCGACGGGGACGGTGGACTCCTCCTGCGTCTGGAAGACTGCGCAGCCACTGTAGAGAAGGTTGGTGAGTCAAGATACTCCCTTCCCTCCCCACGACTATGTTTAGTCGACATTTTTTATTGCTGTAAAATGTTTATTGGTATAAATCTGGATGTATCTATTTGTCATCATTGACTGAGACTGTAGGTAATCTAGTAGCCATATTAGGTTGGCATCAGACTGTGTACTCGCTACACAGCAGCTTTGTAGAGTGGGCAGCAGCTCTACTGGGGAAGTGAATACCTGGCCAGTACACTCCCAAGGTAAGGGGATATCGTAGAATATCGCCCTGAGGTGTTTTTATGTCAAGGGGTAAACTTCACATTGTAAGAGAGTGAGAAGTGATCAGCTCACTAGGTAGTAGGAAGCAAGGTCGCGACTGCTCCACTACAAGACGGGGTAAAGTTGTTTTGTACCGGTGCATATAAAAATAAATGTGTTGTCTGTCTGTCCTGTAGGGGGGAAGCAGATAGGAAATAATTGTGAGAAAGCTCTCGCGCCAACCAGTTTAGCGGTTTGGTTAGGTTCTGAGGGGAAGGTCTTCGGTATTTTTTTTTTTGTTTGGATCCATTAAGAGCAGGTACCACTCGGATCACAGTCAGCTGATGTAACGGCAAACGACCCTGTTGTAAGAGACACATCTGAGTAAAATACCAAGACGAAAGGTCTATGGTGTAGCCCCTACGTGTGTTACTTGCGTGGGCCCGGCAGTAACTCAAAAGCCTCTTGAAAATTAGTAACTTCCGGAGATGGTGCGCTTTCTCCATTAAGCAGTCTTCCTAAAATTATGTTGGAAGTTATGTTCGTACAATCTGTGTACGGTAAGCGTTATATATAGATGTTGTCTAATAAAGCAGTTTATCCATACATTGTAAAGTATAAGATCCTGTAAAAGACGTGAGACTAAAATATTATTGTTGAGTCTAGAGATTATTATATTGAATAATATTGTGTTGTTAAATTAATTGTGTCATAAACATGGATGACGAAACGAAGGTAATTGACAACATAACAGACGATGAATCTGTTCTACAGCAGTTCCGGGAATACATTTTGCAAAGTTTCAGAAGCTTTAAAATTGATTCCGCATTCTTTTGACGGAAATAAGAAATTATTGAGAGAATTTTTAGATAATGTTGATATTGCATTTCATCTAATCAACCCAAGAGATACGAGAACATTCTTACACTTTGTAAAAGCAAAAATTACGGGTGAAACACGAGCCAAAATTTTGGTTCGAGACCAGGTGAACACATGGGAAGAAATACGACAAATACTAGAATAAAACTATGGGGAAATACGTACACTAGACTTTTACGCATGTAAGCTTTCAAATGCTATACAGCAAAAAGGTGAAAACATTGCTAGTTGGGGAAGCAGGATATATGCTATGCAAACCGAATTTAGAGAAGCAGCACTGCGGGTTTGTCAGCCAAGCTCTACACGAGGCATAAACGAATTAATTGGATATTTAGGAAAAGCTTATTTTGTTCAAGGACTTGCAAATGAGCGTATACAAACCATTGCTAGTAGCAAGGGCGAAGGCGCATTACTTTCGCGCGTAATAGAAATTGCATTAGAGGAAGAAAGTGCTATCCTTTCACGAAGGGAAAAACACATAAGCACAACAAGCAAACACACCTCCTCCACTCCAATTACAAGTAACACAAGCCACGTGGTAAAATGTGGAAATTGTGGCAAGGTAGGACACCCTACTTCAAAATGTTACAAACGTGAAGTTAATTACACGAAGCCACTAACAACATGTTACAACTGTAACAGAATCGGACACAGAGCTTCGGAATGTAGGCTACCTAGGAAAAATTTAAACGAGAAAGGGTCGCCGAAAAGCAGCCATTCGTCGAACAACACACCTTGGGCATTGACAAAATCGGTTGTAGAGAATTAAAGTCAGAAAACAGAGAAAGTCAGAAAACAGAGAAAGTCAGAAAACAGAGAAAGTCAGAAAACAGAGAAAGTCAGAAAACAGAGAAAGTCAGAAAACAGAGAAAGTCAGAAAACCAGATACATTTTAACGAGGAATTAATCCCGCTTATGAATGGAAAATTAGAAACTGTCACATTTGACATTGACGGGATGTTTCCTTATAGAGACGTAAAATTTTTGTTTATACAGGAGCAGGGACGAGTATTATCAAAAGGGAATTTATTGACGATAGTGAAATATTCCCAATACAAAATACTTTCTTAAGAGGTATCACTGCTGATGCTGTACAACCATTAGCTAAAACATGTGTTTTATTAAGAATAAACAGATTTAAAACAGCTCACCAATTTATAGTGGTAGATGAGCAAATACAACTAAGATATCCAGGCATATTAGGTCGTGACTTTTGGCAGACAAAAGATGCAAACACAGATGTATTCATCTTCGAGATTTTGTTATTCCTTTTGACCCAGTACCAGAAGCGGAAAGGGAAATTAAGTTGTTTAAAATTTCACTTGCTGCACGAAGCGAAACAATTGTAGAACTACCAACTGAACACACACAGTTAGGTATTACCCCAAAGAAATGTATACAAGAAGGGGTATATTTAGCAGAAACTCTCACAACACCACGCAATGGAACATGCAAAGGTTGCGTAATCAATATAAATGATACAAATATAGAAATTACGGTTCCCAAAATAGAATTAGAACATTTTGATAATAAAATGTTAGAATCGCAAGAACACTATATAAATGTGATAAACACAGAAGAAGAGAAGTTTGAAATTCATACACTTTATGAAACTGAACGTAAATAGAATGCTTAAAATTGAATCAGCAAAGAAGAGATAGAATAGCTTTGCTACATGAAAATTTAAGATTAGATCATTTAAATGAAACAGAGAGAAAATCAATTTTAAGAAATTTGTAACAATTATAATGATATATTTTATTTGCCAGGTGATACATTGACTGCAACAAATGCTACTGAACACGCCATTCCAACACCACTCTTAACTAAGAATACTGCTACTAATCTAAAACCGTATAGAATACCAGATGCTTTAAAAGATGAAGTTAAGAAACAAACAGATAAAATGTTACACAACGGTATAATAGTACCAAGTAAAAGTGCGTGGAATTTTCCATGATTAATTATTCCTGGATGCTTCAGGCGAAAAGAGATACAGAATCGTGATTGATTTCAGAAAATTAAATGATATCACAGTAGGTGATTTTTACCCTCTTCCAAACATCACGGAGATTCTAGATCAATTAGGAAAAGCACAATATTTCACTACTTTAGATTTGGCAAGCGGATTTTGGCAAATTCCTCTTAAAAGAGAAGCCCAAGAGAAGACCGCGTTTAGCACGGGTTATAACCATTATATGTTTGCTAGGATGCCACAAGGTTTGAAAAATAGCCCTAGCACATTTCAAAGGCTAATGAATAATGTCTTAAGTTTACAAGGAATTAAATGTTTTGTTTATCTTGATGATATAGTAATTTATGGTAACACTTTGAAAACTCATAACGATAAAATGCTTGAAATTTTGAACGTTTAAGACAACATGATTTACAGTTACACCCAGACAAATGTGAATTTTTACGTAAAGAAGTAACATACTTAGGTCACAAAATATCTGAGTCAGGAGTTAGACCAGATCCGGGAAAAATTTAAAAAGTTCTAACTTTTCCCAGACCTCAGAATACAAAAGATATTAAATCTTTCAGTGGTTTATGTAATTATTATCGGAGATTTATTCCAAACTTTAGTCAAATAATGAAACCATTAAATTCATTATTATAGAAAAATGTTGTATTTCGATGGGGAGATTCACAAGAAAAATCATTTAAAGAAATGAAAGAATTGTTAACGTCAGAACCATTACTTCAGTATCCCGATTTTGAAAAACCATTTGTATTAACAACTGATGCGAGTAATGATGCGATCGGATCAGTACTGTCACAAGGACCTATTGGTCAAGACAAACCTATAGCTTATGCAAGCAGAGTTTTAAATTCAGCTGAGAAAAACTACCCTACAGTTGAAAAAGAATTACTAAGTATAGTATGGTCAGTGAAACATTTTGGACCTTATTTGTACGGGCGAAAATGTATTATCGTTACGGATCATAAACCATTCACGTGGATATTTAGTGTAAAAGACCCAAGTTCGAGACTAATGAGATGGAGATTAAAACTTGAGGAATACGAATATGAAGTAACCTATAAAAAGGGAACACAAAACACAAATGCTGATGCATTGAGCAGAATACACGTAACAGAAGTAGATGAAAGTGAACAAAATCGCAGATTAGGAATTTTGAAAGAATTTCATGAATGTCCTTTAGGAGGCCATGAATGAATGAATAGAACATATCAAAGAATTAAAATGTTTCATGAATGGGAAGGTATGAAACGAGACATTGAAAATTATATCAGACAATGTGAATCGTGTCAGAAAAATAAAATCACACAACCTAAAACTAAACTACCTCTAGTTATAACAACCACTCCAGAAACGGTTTTTGAGAAAGTTTGTTTAGATATTGTAAGACCTTTACCAGTTACTACAAATAAGAACAGATATATTTTAACTTTTCAAGATGAGTTATCTAAATATACAGTTGCTGTACCTATTGAACAGCAAGACGCTAATACAGTAGCAAAAGTTTTGGTTGGACAAATAAATTTAAAATTTGGCATACGACAAATAGTGTTAACGGGTCAAGGTTCAAATTTTATGAGTGATATGTTTAAAACGGTATGTAAGTTATTGCGCATAAAGAAAATACACACTACAGCGTATCATCCGAAAAGTAACGGTGCGTTAGAAAGAAGTCATAGAACTCTAACAGTTAAATCTAAGGAAAACATAAAGAACAATATGATAAAGATGTAAAGTTTCAATTATTCAAACCAGGCGATAAAGTCTTATTTGATGAATCCTTAAGGAGAGGACGATCACAAAAATTGCAAACACAATGGCGAGGTCCATATGAAATAATTAAAGTTAAGGAACCTAATGTAATTTTTAAAATAAAGAATAAAGAACACAAAGTTCACGCTAATCGTCTAAAACTATTCTTTAAATATGTATTGCAGACATGGCACTATGGAACGTCATCGTCACCTTATTGGTAGCAGGACTGATGGAAGCTGTCACGGCAGAAACACTCGATTTTCAGGTAGAGACAATGAGTGACTCGCCCGGGTTATATTATGAAAGTATAGGCGAAACGCAGTTACATAACACAGAATGGCGTTTAGTCACATATGTAAATTTGAGACAGATAAATGATAAGATAGGAGAGGCTGAGAAATATCTCCGTGCCATCTCACAGTTTGTAAATAATCCTAGACGTAATGAATGGATATCTGCAAGTGCATCTACTAGTAAAAGTAAAACTAGTAACGATAAGTTTAAGACCAGAAATAATACGGCGTTGAATAAGATCATTAGGGGTTCGTTGGCCAACATCAGAGAATCAGAGAATAGTCTAGACAAAAAAAAAGAAACGAGGCAAATAATGAAGGAAATTGTTAGAGAAAAGGAAGGTCCCATGCGTATTAAGAGGCAAAGTGTTAGAAACAAACGAGGCGTATTTGATTTTGTGGGCCGTATAGCTCGCGTTTTGTTTGGTACTCTTGACGATGAGGATGCTAGCTACTACTCAAGTCAAATATCAAAGTTAGAAAATGAGCAGTTGGAATTTCTTAAAATATCAAAAGAGCAAATGACGATTTTTAAAACAACTTTGCGAAGTGTAAACACTAGTTTACAATATATGGAAAAAAAATTTGGCAACTTTGGCAAAAGGGTTGGAAAATATAAGAGATTTTATGAATAATAGAACAGAGAAAATAAATAGGGCATTTTCTTATTTTGATGTTATGTTTAAATTGAATCAGTATAGTGTGACTATTAATAAAATATTGAATGAACTGTAATTTGAACGTGAAATAATATTATAAGCTATTGTAAATGCACAGAAAGGCATTTTACAACCTCATATAATTACTCCAACTAAAATATTCAGAATAATTAAATCGGATAAAATTGATAAACCAAAAGATTTATCATTACCATTTCCCTTGAGTATATAAAATGGTTATATTTTGTTGAAGATTATTGATTTTGATGTTTATCTAAATAATGATGTTTTAAGTTAAATTATTAAACTACCCTTAACTGATGATGCTGTGTACAATACGTACAAAGTACTTCCATTACCCATGAGTTTGAATAACACAAACAACAAATTTCTGTTCATTCAACCAGAGCAAAAATATTTGTTAGTAGATAAAGCAAAACACTATGTGAAAATGAATGAAAATGTATTTAAAGAATGTAAAGAGATTAATTATTACTGGCGTATTTGTAAACAGTCTTTCGCTATTATGCTGACACACTCTCATGAAGAATGTGAATACAAAATGCTTCAACCAAATAGAGCTATTCCTGAGGATTGCTCTAAACGGATTATCACATTGAACCAAACTTTATGGACTAAACTAGATAATAATGAATGGTTATTTTCAACTCCAAATACTGGTCGTTCTGAAATCTTAACTATATTGTGTAACAATCAGGAACCACAAGATGTTATTCAAGGTACTGGTAAACTAAAACTTTTTAAAAGATGTAAATGTTATGGATTTAATACATTTTTACAATCTGAAGATATTGTAAGAAGTAATACAACAAATAAAGATATTGTACCGGCTTTAAACTCAGTGTATGATTATTGTGAGGAAGATGTCTCATTCAACCGAGTCACTGCGATTTCAGTATGAGAGTTGGTGACTACTCGAAGAAGTATTTCGAATCATTACGCTATCATTAAAAAAAAATAGTAAATCCTGTTGAATTGTTTCAAGTAGATCAAACACGGTAGTCCAGGAAGAGAAAACCCTGTCATGTAACACTGAAGCTAATAAAATAAGTGTTCCATAGAAAGATCATTTTGTGTTACGTAGGAACATTTCGACAGTGAAACATTTAAAGTCCAAAACATGTAAAACGATATTATTAACTATTCAAGTAAAAGTAAACGGAATCATTAATCCAGAGAGGAGAAGCGTTTTGTTAGCCATGACACCCAACGTCATGTTGAAGAGAGTGAAAACGGTAATCAGTTAGCACACTCCAATGTAACAACTGGTACCTTATAAAGTTTAATAAAATATATACTGCTGTTAGTATTCGCTGTAAATCAGAATATGTTTTTAATTATTTATTATACTGTGGTACGTATAAACAACGTATATCAGTCGTAAATAGATTCGCAAGGAAAAAATAGGACACATAAAATGCGAAAAATAACAATGGGAGCTAAGTACCTGAATAAAAGTCAGCAAAGAAAATTTGTGGTAATAATAACCTTTGTAATTTATAGTTTACGTCATGAGTATAGAGTCGCGCTCGAGTCGTACAGAAAATACTGAAATAAGTTTGTTTTAATTGCAATTTGGGTGTGTATATAATGATGGTATAAACTTTACACAGGAACGTTGTAAAGACTGCCATAAATAGTACCTTACACACCTAAATTAAATTTGTCTACAGAAACTTGAGTGCTAGCCGTCAGGAAGAACCCAGGTACCAAACTGCAACTATACTCGGGTACTGCCATAAGAGAGACAAATAAAATTATTATCTACACGTGAATAATATAACTCATGTGTTATGTGCACGTGAATAATATAACTGGTGAATTTGTGTTGTTACCGTGAAGAAAAATTATAATTGTTTTGGTGATGCACATTATTGCAACAATACTACACAATTGGTTGCATGGGCACTTAATATGCACGCCTACGTAACTTGCCATTGAAATTCTGTAAGGAAATTATAAATTGTAAACTATTTTTTTCAAGCTGGTGTTTTACATGAATGAAACTTTCTGTATTATTATGTAATGATGATAGTGACTTTTGGCTATTAATTTGTCGATGGATATCTAGCGTTTTATGGCATTCTTAAGTACTACATCGCAATGTAATTTTTTGTAACAAGCGTGGTTATTCAGAATAATGAATATTTCAGTACATGAGTAGTAAGGCGGACGTGACACTCAGAGTGCCAGTATGAGCTTCAACTAGTTTCCGGCGTGTGGACTTGTCGCCCGTCACGTACGCCAGTGTTCCAAAGGTTACTGACGTCATCATGAGTATGACTGTTAGAGGGAAACTAGCAACACTGTACGCTCCGCTCTGTAATGAATGAACATTGTAACCATGTAATTTACACGACCATCAAACTGACTGAGAGTCGAGTGCGTAATCTATGTACCTAGGTATAAATGAAAGTTGCATGGCTCAGAATATAGAGTTCTTCCCCGTGTAAACGAGCGAGCAGCGGACAACTAAGATAAATGTGGTAAGAATTACCCAGGTCAATAAATGCACGTGTTTATTAACGTATCGTGATAGGACAACCAAGCAGAGGTGCTGAGTTTGATCGAGTATGGAAGTGCTGTCAGAAAACTAAGTGTAATCACTGCGTATGCAGACACATCGAAAGTAATGACCTGTAATTAGTCAGAAGTTAACGTGACGCGTATGGACGATATTGTTAGTAATATCTCTATTAGTACCACGATACAACCTGCCGATTTGAAATTGAACTTGTTAGTCTCGAAGCCTTCCTCGAGGTACTGCAGACATGTAAAATAATATGATACTAACAATAATGCCCACCAGGTATTACTTGTAAAACGGCTAAGGAACATTTACGCTTAGTAAATGGACGATGACCAATTGTCAGGTTTTGCAAATACATCACGGACTCCACAGAACACACTCGACTTGAATATTACAATAACACGGTTCATTCGATGCCTACAAATATTTGCGCAGAAATAATATTTATAGACAATACTTAAAAGGTTACCGGAATCTCCCAAGCCTGTATTTTTTTCTTCTAGGTATTCCGCTACAAGATGGCCTTTTCACCCACTTGATAAGGCTTCTCGGCGCACTTTGAACTTCAATGAAACTGTTTTTCTCGTCTAATACTCCCACCCTCTCCGCTCTATACCTCACTCAACTTAAGAGGGCGGCTTTTATCTCCAAACTGCACCGTGCTCTGACAAATATCAACATGGACGGTGGCCGTAACCTCGCACATGGCGGTCGTCATAACTGAAGTTCACCAACTGCTGCCAGGAAACGTAACAAGTGTCGCCAATAGTATTAAAATAAACGTTAATTATCAGAACGGTTTCGTAAAATCCACTTTACTTTACTTCACGCGCTGTGGGGCACAGCCCCTGGCCTTGGCAGAAACACCGTACAGCCAATGCGCAATTTAACTCTGTGCGAGGTAACGCACAATCGAAAATATACAAAAAGACGTGACGAGACAGAAAACAGCACACACAAAATGGCCTCAGGGCTCAAACGAATCCACAGCCAGCGGAGATACACATCGAAGGCGTGTAGACTCGCGGTCAAGGGGTGCCGCACCAGCTAGCACTATGCGTGAAAAGATAGACAAACGTCACCGACGGCGGCTACAGAAGAACTCTCTTACGTCGACAAACGACGTCATGTATTCATTCGTAAAATCCACTTAGATCATACTTTTAATCAAAAAAGAAATGCTTCGTTGGATGTAACTTGAAAAACATCATGACTGATCTGAACGAACTTCGAAATTCATATGCATCGTTTTAAAAGAAAACTAGAAGATGGTGGTCACTGGCAGGTTTCAAACAGACGGAATTTAAAAAAACGGATGTTTCACTAGAAGCACCAACAAAATGGCCAATTTCAACTGGGTAACTAAACTGCTGCTAAAAGCGGATTTAGTTGGGAAACAACAAAGTTAGCAACGCTGAAACCGCAAGTAACGACACAAAAAAAAAAATTTCGGCGTATAGGAACAACACACAACTGAAGCTTAAAACGACATAGGAAAGACGGTGTTGTGAGAGATAGAACGAGATGGGACGAAAGCCTTGCTGAGACGGTGCGATGGCGTGTTGAAGGCCGGTATGACAGCTCACAGCCTGAGACTGCAGAAGCACTGCTAGGAAGAAGCAGCAGACATCTTCTCTCTACCGCCGTCGCCGATTATCTGAGCACACGTCGTTCGCCTCCTCCCCAGTTTTATTTCTGTTCGCCTCACCGCAGCCGTAACGGTCTTCCAACGGAACTCTTGAGCCGCAGGCCTGCCAACCACGCGCGCCATAAATATGGTACACCTACCAAATTGTCGTGCAGCGCCGAATATTTCGTGCCGGGAATTTTTACCCAAGAAAACAATTACATCAGGTTTGAAAGTGTAATAAATGTTACGTGTGTAGTGCTTGGCAAATTTAATGATGGCATATTTCTAAAAGGTATTCACGGTAAAGGAAGCATTTTTGTAGCCCTAGTTATTTTAAGCTGTGAGATAGTTAATATTTATGCCACGTATTAACTTAAGCACAACATCATTAATAATACGCATCCTGCATAGATTCACCAACATTCAGAAGCTAACGTCTAGCCGTCAAAAAGTAAATTTTTTTTCAATAACTTCGTTGACAAAACGGTGTTCAGAAGTCTTCACTTGATCGGGAACTGTACACGAAAGTTGAACTGAAATACTTTTGCTCACCAAGTGCACCTCAGTATGTTCACTAGTAATGACGCAATCACTCTGCGTGTTAAAAAATTTGGCAAATTGTCTTGGGTAGCATTTTTTAGTTTTACTTCAAAGAGGCTTTTATAAAGCTGCGATTTTAATTAATGCATTTGTAATTTGTGTATGCACCACTACTTTCAAAAATTAATTAAGTCTGGTTTTTTTGCAAGCCTTGAAAATTTTCTTAAGAGTGCGTGGTAGATAAATAAACGCTGAAAACATCAATTGATTTATACGCTTTTTTCGAAGCCAATATGGATAAAATACTCAATGACATTCCTAGATAATGGTGTTTGCCAACTTTATGAGTAAATAATTATCCAGAATTACTCATTCGTTACGCGTGATCTCTTGCGCCGCAGTTAAATACATGAGGTTCCGGGGTCAGAGATTGTGCCTCAGAAGTTCGTAACAATGGAAATAACTTTGTTTAAAATGTTGGCTAAAACTATTATCTAGGACTGCTATTGTTTAGTTTTCGCAAAGTGGCTTTAAGAAACCTTCATTTATATATTAATGCTTTTAGCGTTGAATTATGTACCTCGCCTTCTTAAGGTACGGCAAAATGATCTACCAAAATATACAGAACAGTAATCAACACGGAAATACTTGCTATATGAAATGAAATTCGATTCAGAATGTCGCAGTACATTTCTTCTCAATAAACGGGAATTTGTGAAACACGTACTCAGATATTTAAAATGTTTCAACCAGCTTTCTGTTTAATTCATACTCCAGCTTGTTTCTGTGGTTGAACTCTCTGAAGAGATGTTGCGTGTATTACGGCAGTAAGCATGTACGATGTTGGGTTGTATAACGGTTCGTGTGTAAATATTCATAACGGTGGCCGTCTTTCAGCGGGTACTTGCTGAAATGATGATGTTTTGGTGTTTTTATGTTTAACTTTTAACGTGACTTGATAAATTCTTCATACAAAATTCTATTATAAAAATAACCTCAATGTTGACTTGAACATTAAAAAGGAAAATAAATTTATTTCAAATCAAATTAATTACACAGCTTAGCTAAAATCTATGGTTATATATTAATTGTTAGAGTTTTTGAGTGTCGTAACCTTCTATAGATAAAAGAGAACGCTGACTGACTGACATAGCAAACTGCAGCCCAAACCACTGAACCTATAAACGTGAAAATTTTTGTGTGGGTTCCCCTCAGGTCGTAGGCGAGCACTAAGAAGGGATTTTTCGAAATTCGACCTCTAAGGGGGTGAAAAGGATTGAAATGTGTTTCTGAAGAAACGTCGATAGAGCTCGGACCCGACGGCGTATCATCGTGATTTTTTCTATAATAGGACGTACATAAAATTCATATTAGCTAATCTAAGAATTTTTCGAAATTCAACATTTAAGTGGGCGAATACACCTTAAATATTTTTTCGATTAACTATTGATATCTATCGAGTTCTTCAGAATAGAGAGTTTGTATTCACTTCAATATATTACTTATGTAAATACAAGAAAAATGTTTTATGATTTTTTTTTAATTCGACACACAATTGGCTATCGTCGAGATTGTTACTTCAATTGGTTACGAATACAAATGTCTATGACAGGACTCCCTGACGTTTCGAAATTCTTTAATGAAGGGGGTGGGGGAGTACGTGAAATGTGTTTTCTATTATTCTCAATCGATACATATCGATCACACTGATTTTTGTACAGCGACGTGACTTTCGTTTAAGATCGATGCTTACTCAGATACCTGAAAGGTAATTTCAGGAATTTTCAAAATTCCCCGCCTATGGATGTGAAAAGGGATGAAAAGTGATGAAATGTGTTTGTAATTAACCGTCGATACATCTTGAACCCAACGTTCAAGGGACACCAGTTAAGTAGTCTAAAATGTGATACAAGGGTATTTCGAAATTCAGTGTCTTAGGAGGTGAAAAAGAAATGGAATGTGATTTTGATAAATCTTCAATGTATATCGAACACATCGTGACATTCAGATTATTTTTGCTTCAGGTTTATGATTACGTAAATGGCCGCAAAATGGTTTTAAGATTTTTCAAGTTTCGAACTCTCAGTACTGTACAGGAGTGGTACGTAATTTTTAAAGACTACGCTATAGTTGATTTAGCACAGAATATAGCACAGCTTCCAAATGCCACACGCTATAATGCGCGCACAGAAATACAGCGCAGGATCGGCGCACAGAAAGTTAGGTAAAAACTAACAATTTTCCGTGTGTGTGCGCCGTGCGCCGTGAGCAGCCAATCAGAATCAGGATACTTCCGAGTTCGTGTGGAGCTTGGTTATGAATTAATTTTGAATCAACTTAACTATAGTTGTATCCGGTGTTGTATACGGTTTCTACCCACGTGTTGAGTTTACGTAAACAAGCGTGGTGTTTTGCGAAATATAAGAATGATTAATTTTGGAGATCGCGATTTTCACATTGATTACGAAAATAGATGTACAAAGTAAACAATTATATTTGCCAGTGCTGCCAACACACAAACAAATTATGTACAATCCATCATTTCCGTCACACTTTGTGGAGACGTCCTGAACATCTATGCGTGTGCGGCGATAAATGTAGCTTACAAGATTTATATGTACGTTTGATGTGTGCCTGTGCCTGTGCTACATCAATTGTAGCGTAGCCTTTAAGAATGATTGTGTTTGCTTCGAATGAAAGGGCTAGCGTCGTGATTCTCACTTCACTTGGATAGTTGTGCAAATATTTAAGATGTAAAACCAAGATTTTTCGAATTTCGACCTCTAAAGGGGTGAAAAAATATAACATTTGTTTTCTGTTAGCCGATGATACTTACCACAACCAATAGAGTTATTGAGGTGTTGTTCGTGTCAGAATTATGCTTGCGTAGTGCAAGTTATTTCATTTTATAAGATAACTTAATTATTGAGAATAAACTTAGTTTGTAAACTTTTAAGGTAGACTGTCCGGAAAGCAATTACGACCAGCGAGAAATTAATTACACAGGGGTTTCATTTTACACTTCTACTGAGGCGTGTTGTACAACCTCTATGAGCTCAGGATATCAATGTTTTATTTTTTAAAATAATTTTCATGAATAACTTCGACGTTATGTGGCGCAGTTGTTTGAAATCAATCGGGAGAAATCAGTTTTAATAAACTACGTATTTCATTCGATTACCTTCTTACAATTAAGAATCTGTAATTACCTTGCAGCGTCAACGTTGATGTAACTATAAATAAGGCCCAGACGAAGTCGCTGTTAGTGACGAGGACAAAATTAAGACGGCTTTTCGCGTGAACAGCTATAATTATTATCCTGCTGCACGGTTAACTCAACTAGCAGATTTGTCTTCGTAACACGTGATGACTGAACTACCTATATGATATACAAAGATTTTTTCAATGAAAGTTAATATTATCTGCTATAAATAGAGATTGTGAAATTTCGCGAATTCAGTTACCTGCGTGTTAGAATCAAATATAATATGCATACTCAAGTCCCGACCATTTGTCCTCTAGCTGCTACTCAGTGGAACAGCAGACAATGGACAAATAGACGGGTCTTGAGTATGCATAGAATATTTTATTCTAACATACAGGTCATAGAATTCGCGAAATTTTCTAATTCCTAGCTATGAATAATTCACGCGAGCAAAGCCGCGGGCGCACTGCTAGTTTGGGGCGAAGGAATTTTACATAGCTTCGGGAAATATTCATACAGCTATCGATGCGATGCAATAAAAACATTAAAGAAATATTTTTTTATAAAATTGTACTAGTATCCAGAAAATACAAAATCTACAAATTTAAGTCATAAATAAATTATAAAACACATAAATAATTAATGTAATCAAATCAAACAATTCGGATTGAAACTACATTTAACGGGCTACTACTTAAAAATACAGTACAAACAATTCTTGTATTAAAAAAAATTACTCGTCATGACTTTTATTTCGGTGGGTTAATCAAAAAATTCATGTTAGCCAATTTAAGGATTTTTCAATCGAAATTCAACCTTTAACGGGGTTAGGAGACCTTAAATGTGTTTTCGATTAATTTTCAATAGCTATAGAACTTTTCGGGATACAGGGTTGGTTTTTACATCAAAATGATATTTATGTGAATAACTAAAAAAATATTGTTATCTTCGATTTTTTGGAAATTCGTCCCCCAAAGAGTAAAAAGGGGGGAAATGTGATTCTTGTTAATCGTCTGTACAGTTCGAACCCAGTGAGATATCGTTGTGATTTTTACTTTAATTAGCGTATACAAGTATCTAATAAGGCTTCGAGGCGTTTCGAAAGTCTTTAATTAAGGGGAGAAATGACGTGAAACGTGTTTTAGATTATTCTTCCATAACTATTGAACCATTCGAGATATCGAAGTGCTGTTTTCTTCAGAAAGTAGTTTACAAAAAGACAGTAAATATAATTCTAAAAATTTTCCACAATCGACTCCTAAGATGTAAAAAAAAGGTTCAAATTTGTTTTCGATTTGTTATCAATCGAGCGAGCGCACTGAATTTTTTAGGTATTGAAGAGGTTTTTGATTAAGATTAATGCTTGTTTAAATACTTGAATATAGTTTACTGATTTTTTTTAAATTTAACATCTAAGGGAACGAAAAGTTATGAAACAGGGTGAAAGATGTTTTCAATTAATTGTCTATATTATTTTTAAGCAACGGGTTATCGTCACGGTTTCCACTAAAATTTGACGCCCGTACATTAACCTTAATTGTCTATAAAGTATTTTTTTTTAATCCGAGCCTTAAGGCAGTGAATAGACAAGTAATGTGTTTTAAATAAATCCATGAGTGCTACCAAACCTGTCGATACATAGAGTTGCTTTTTGTTTTACGATGATGAATACATTAATTCCTGTAAACAGATATCAGAACTTTACTAATGCTGAAGTCTTAGAGCTGTGAAGAAATAAAAAAGATTTATAAACTAATCATCGATTGCACTTTGACTTAATAGGTTGTCGTCATGATTTTCATCTCAATTGTATCTTATACAAATTTTTAATACGTGTTGGTAAGATTTTGCAAAATTCTATCACTTAAAAGGTGAAAAAGCGCAAAATTTGTATTCATTTACCCTTTGATATCTATCCAACCAGTAGATATATTGAGATATATTTTGCTTCAGAATGATGATTTTGTAAATACGAAAAATAATTGTCTCCGTTTTTATTATGCGAAAGTATCTCTCAAACACCCGGTGAGGGGGATGGGGTGTGAACATAAACATCTCAAATCACATGATCTAGGTTAGCAAGTACAGCATTAGAGAAGTAATTTATAGGGAAGTCAACATTCTACAATTATAACGTTACATATGGTTGCATGTAAGCAACATTTAATGTTTTTTTACACATTTAGGAAATTTGCGTATTATTAATTTTTATGTAAACTTAGAGTAGCATTATATTATTTTTGATATAAATACTGTAAATAAAGACGAAATAAATAAATAACCTCTACGTGTCCAGTAACGGAATTTTTTATTTCTTTTTAATTAACTTTAGACGGTACTTGCTGTCATCAATAATCGACGAGCTAGATGTAAACGAGTCATCATACCACGTATACTGCTTATTCCATCCAAATAGTCTCCCATATTCAAGTTATGATTTGCTATGACTATAAATAAGACCCGGGGCAGTTATTAAGAGTAGCAGGGATAAACAGAATACAGTTTTCCACATGGCAGCTATAGCTACGTAGCCAGCTGCAGAGTAAGCTCAACCTGCATCTTAGTTATCCTAACACTTGATGGCCGCGTTACTAATCTGGCGTTCAAAGACGTCCTTCAATTCAAGTAATACGAGTAATACACGCGGACAATGCCGCATGCGGACTGCTTGCTTATGTCACAAAAATTATGGTTTGATCATCTTCTATGCGGTTCTATGCCAATTATCCAAGTGAGATGACATTTCTGCAAAAAAATTGGTTGAGGAAGGCAAAACGAGACACAGGGACAGAATAGGATACCTAAAAATGGAGTGTACAAATAAACTTTTGTGAGTAGTTTGAATTATTTTTTTGGGGGGGGGGGGCAAAACGAAGTATATATAGGAGCAGAACGGAAAACTCTAAAAAGTTAGTAAAAAAAATCTAAGAACTTACGTGGTGAGTTAGGCACGCATCCGTAAAGATTCTTGCTAAAAAAAAAAACTAATTTTAGGTGAGAGGTGGGTCAAAATGGGTTTAAGGGACAAAACCGGGTGCCCAAAAAAAATTAATTTAATGAAAAATTTTGTTTCTACCTAAACAAATCATAATTCGGGTTGAGTAAAAAGCAAAACAGGGTACAGCGGCAGACGGTATACCCCACAAAAATGTGGTACAATTTACCTTTTCAGAATGTTTCTAAAACAACCATTATAGATTCTTAATATCACTTTGCTCCATGTAGCACTTTAAAAAAACCTTTTCTGTTTTAGAAATATTATCGCATTAAATGAATACCACAAAAACGAAGTTGCGGGATCCATTTAGTTGTTTCAAAAAATACAAAAGTATTTCAATGGGTTTTTTATACGTCTAGTAAGTAGCCATGTGAATTACTTACAGTAGTTTCATTTTGTTGTACAGTGTTATGTTTACAAAAATATAAAATAACGACTACTCCCATTTCAACACTCTTAATGTAATTCCCATTGTAGAGAGAGACGACACAGCTAAAAAATAAATGTAAAACATTATAAAGAATACCGATTTTACTAAACGGAGAAAAGTGGAAATAAAATAACACTGAAATACCGACAAGTTTCTTGCTTTAGAATTAACCGCACGCGGAGCTGCTAGCTATAAATCTTAAATTCCCTACCCTAACATTCGAAAAGTAGTCTCAAACTTGGCTTGCTGCAACATCGTGAAATGAAATTATGGTACAGCACACGCGCGCACGACAGTCCTCGTACGGACACACGTTTATGAAGTTGGCAGCCCTGCAGTCAAAGTAGAAAGCTCTGCGCCTCGTGTGGATGACTCCTGCCGCATTCTTGGTAAACAAGTTCTATTTACGTGCTTGCTCAATACTGTGACGTTGTTCTAAACGTCCCAGGAACTTTGACGTCTGATTCGTTTTTCAGTTCATTTCCTAGTACGAATTTTTCTGCATGCATAACACGACAAATATTGTAGTTTTCAAAATTGATTTACAGCTTTTAAAAACAATTAAATTACGGGTTCCGACAGTTAATTTAAAATAGCGATGTGTTGCAGAAAGCTAGCGCACAGACGTAAAGGAAAGCTGCGTTCTCTTTCACTTAAGCATTTATAGCTCAATGCCACAATGTAACAGCTGAGTAATTACAAACACAATAAAATGAGAACAAAAGTGAGTACATTCCGTATCCACTATCAGATCTACCATTACTTATACGAATACAGAAAAATACTAACCTTAAACTTCACACTTATGCTTAACACAATAGCCGAAATAAAACAAGAAACTGCGTCCAATATTGTTTAAATTGTTACAAGCAGAGTTGCTATTTAACGTAACTAGATTCTCATGGGTTTAAAGAATCGTTATACAAAACATTAGGTACTTATTCCTACTAAGGTTGTTTTTCCGAACTCATCTTCTTGACATACACTACGGTTAGAATTATCGAAAGCGCGAGTCGTGTTTAAACAACCAGCATGGTATTATGACGCAGTTAGGCTAATCATCATTATTACCGATAAAAAGCAGCTGTTTTTCCATACCATTACAAAACATGCTGCTGGCATTGAGCGAAACTAGATTATGTACGGTACAACATAAGCTTGCTCAATCTATCCTTGCAGTCGACTTCTATCTTTTTGCCACTTGTAAAGAACGCTTATCTCTTGTTTTTATCTCATAATGTGTAAGTAAAGCACCACCTCAAGGTAGTTATGTAACCAAACGATAACGGTTGTCATAATACTTCACTTTAAGGCGACCGCCTAGTGAAGTGTGTGTCTGTGTGAGGCGGAGGTCGTTAGGGTGCTACGAGCGACGCCGGCAGGCACATATAATGTGATATCTCTACGTCTAAAGTCGTAAATGTGTACATAATGTTCTCGTAGTAACGCTGTTACTGTAGGTGACTATTGAAGCTGTGACCACGACGTGTTATTGAGCTCGTCACTGTAGCAAAGTCCTATGTAATTATTATATACCTCTATTTCGAACGAATCCGGTGCATTTATCTGAGAAACAACTGTCTAAAAAATCCGATTTTACGGTTTCAAAATAATGCTACCAATATGTGCAGTGTCTTAAAAGTAATTTTCACAAGTGGCCATAAGTGTATATTACTGTCGTATACAAGTATTGTAATCGGATATTTAGTGGTTTCTGAGAAAAGACGTAGACCCTTACTCCGAACACTCTCTGAAGTTACGAGCTCTAAAGGCCTCGATGTTGAGCGCTGACCAAAATCTCTCACTCACTCACTGACTGTATGAAGTTAGAGCGCCAGTCAGACGGCCGTCTTAAGAATGTTCCAGTGCGATAAATTCATAATTTTATTTCTCTATGAAATTATGTTAATTTTGTATACGATACTTATCTGAGTACAGCTTACTATTACGAAAAAAATTTAGCTCGCGTAGTTTTCTCATAAAGGTGCGTCAAAATGAAAATTTGCAAGTTACGCGCCATGCAAATAGTGAAAACTACTTAGACCTACAAAAACTAAATAATTCACAGTGAAATAATGTGCCATGGACTATGTATCAAAGTCTCATAAAAGCTTCCAGTTAAAAATTTTTGTATTTTAAAAATATTTCCGAATTTTTAACTTATTTCTTGTACGTTTGCAGTTATTATTTAAAAATTCTTTACATTACGTGGGGGCTTCTAAATGCTTTGTTGCGTAGCTCATGGAATTTCAGTTAACCGTGAAATATTTCTGTTAAGTAAGTCAAGTGGTTTAAACTGTTTGCATGGCAGCGGATCCTGCAAATGTTTAACTTTGACGCATTATTATGAGAAAACTGTGCGAGCTAAAATTGTTTCGTAAGAGGAAACTGTGCTCAAAACTATTGCATATTAAACTAGCACTATTTTGTAAAAATATATAATTATAATTTTATCGCACTTGAGCACCCTTAAAATCCCCATAAAGAGTGCACTAGATGCCATGTTTAAGACACGAAAACTGGCAGATGATAAGAGCTGGGCTGGCTCGTATGTCAACAACCGTAATGCCGTTGTGTGCGGCGCGCAAGAACCGTGTGCAGTGTTCTGGTCGTTGGTTTTACCCTATGAGATTACCTACTAGTTTACTTACGGTAAATGCGTAGCAATGCCGAGCGTAGACTTCTCTATTTCTGTTTACGATTCCATTTCGTATTTTAACGTGACAGCCGTTTATAGCCATTTTGGGATGTCCCGAAAGCATGTTTTTAAGAACGATATCTAGAAAACAAAAATAGAGGAGCGTAGTTGTGTTTTATTTTCGCAGGTATTTCTTAAAAATACGTATTCCTCACACGCTGCAACAATGTTCGTGCCCCAACTCTTAAAACTCACAAACATTTTTTAGAGCGTCCACTATAGAACACGTG
Source organism: Medauroidea extradentata (assembly GCA_003012365.1). Classification (NCBI taxonomy): domain Eukaryota; kingdom Metazoa; phylum Arthropoda; class Insecta; order Phasmatodea; family Phasmatidae; genus Medauroidea; species Medauroidea extradentata. The sequence continues at coordinate 8,146 of PNEQ01134702.1, read as the reverse complement.
CTTTACGTCACAGGATAAAGAGGGGAGTAACTAAATAAAACTGTTCTTAATGTCTTAAGGTACGTATACAACTAATCTGACGTATCAGTAATTGCTTAAAGTTACTTTGCAATGAAATGTTAAATTTTTGTGAAAATTAATTACTTTTAAGTTACTTGGCAATCTCTGCGGTAAATCATACGCGATTTGATTCCATGTGTATCAAAACATCACATCTTAATAAGTGCAGTAAAAATGAACCAATTTAATTTAAAGTGTATTGTATGTAGTTGTATACAAAAAAAATTCAGGCGAACTTCGTTCAAATAAATTCATTTATATAATACTAAAATTCTCATTTTATAACTTAAAATGTGTTAATAAATTAAATTTAATCTGTAATTACAATTTTAAAATAAAAATTCATTACATGCACCAAATTAATTCAGTGAAAATTGCTGAAAATGGGAGCATATATTACAACGTGAACAATTTTGCTTAGTAATCTTATTTCACATACATTTACTAACATGGTTACTACATATTAAATAATTTTTCCAAATATGTTATCACAAGCGAGTGAGCACTGGCATCTTTAAACTGGATTCACAACCACCACTTAGCTTACGCGCTTACGTACGTGTAAAAGTATAAACACCTAGTATGCATACTATCATTCACACCTTGCGTAGCATGGGTACGTACGTGATAGAGTTTATCAACTTTCTACTTCGTACGTACTTACGCAAAGTGGTTGTCATCAATTATTTAATTCGCTACGAAATATTAAATTAAATTAGATCTTCTAATACAGGTATTTTGTTATGACGTAAATAATTTGCGCGCATGTCTAGATTAAATACTGTTGTGAATATATCTCTCTCTCTCTCTCTCTCTCTCTCTCTCTCTCTCTCTCTCTCTCTCTCTCTCTCTCTCTCTCTCTCTCTCTCTCTCTCTAATATTAAACGTATGTACATGTGTACATACGGACGTTAAGTGTGGTTGTGAATTCTGTTTTAACGTCGCCAATAATACGCCAGTAACAATAGAGCTGTACGTGCGCTGCAGTATATTCACTACCAGAACAGGAACGTATATTTAAATTAATTTCATCAGTCGTTGAATCATTCAACTGCAAATGATATTTTTTGGCCAATTAAAAAATTAATATGTATTGAAGCTTCTGTAATGTGTCGTGTGTATAATAATAATAAGAATAAAGTAAGACTTATTTGGTTAATTGCACGCAGCATTACATGCCACAGTTTTCATTTTCTTTCGACAGGGACTACATTACGCAAACGGCTATCACATAGTTATGTATAATTATCAGCGAGGTGACGTTTTGCACATTTTTTTTTTCGTTTTTACATAAAATATAAAGTATTTTAGGTAGGCCTCCTGTCTGGACATACTCACGTGTCGAGGTGTTGAAGTGCGGCAGCGCTGAACATTACCCAGACACGCGCAGAACGCTGTATTATAGCCTCCAGGAGCAATGCACTAAACTCTCTATTGTTCAATAGTGCTCTTCTATGAAACATTCGGGTGATAAAAACATAATTATTTATGGCGTAATATAGAAAACAGGGGTGGGCTGAACCTGTATAAACCTTTCTTACAGATTCTGCACCAAGAGGTTTACATGCAATGACCGCATAAATGTCCATTTCGCCATTTTATGGGGACTAAATAATATAAGTTATAAATATTCGTGGTGTGCCTTGCATTGGTATACACGCTTATTGTTCTAGAATGCTATTCCTGAGTAGATGCGAGGAGTTTGGTATGTCTGGTGAAGCTCTGCACATACCTGGTGACTTGGGACAAGCGGCGACATCAGTGCTACATGACTTTTAAACATTGTATATACACTTTATTAGTTTATAAAGTACACGCGACAAAATCTATTCACTACAGTTAACGAATTTCTAAAGCTTTTCAAAAGTTTCACATGGTAAGTACGTATGATCTTTGAAAGAACTGTGGAGTGGGAGTGAATGACTGGATTTAATTGCTTCGACATACTCCATTGCGATATAAATGGCAAAGAAAACTAAAGATTACGGAAAATCATAAATAAGCAGAGTATGCTTTAGTCAATAGGATACATACACAACATAAAATTATATAAATGGAATCGGATCGAAAATAAACAAGGACACTCAGACAATAAGATAAAAATAAAAACAAAATCAAAAGTCAAAAGAAAAATCACGACACCTCCAAGACAGACAACCCAGGTTCAAAGTCTGCTTTGGCAAAGGGACAAACAGAAATACATGACGCACAAAATAAAAACAATATTACGACACACCAATGAGGCGAAACAAAAAACGGTAATTTTCTAGACAGACCATAGAACGAATCTGTTTACTTATGTGCTTTCATTGTTTTTAGTGTTCTGTGACATTTATCAATATTGCAGTGGAGTATGCCCAAGAAACTAAATCCAGTCACGGTAAGTAGGCCTACAGTTCAGACGGAAAGTAATAGCATAACATTACTCGCGGTCAAATTAGCATTTACGCATGCCAGGGTTGATTTACTTTCAACCGATAAACACATCTCTACCAACTCGCAAAAGTAAATATTTCAAAAAAAAAAAAAATAACACAGTGGTTCATAGCACTCAACGTCTACAATCTGAATCAGCAATAAAATACAACATTAAACATCATAGTTAACCTGATTCCGGGAGTGAAAGCCTCTGTATGGATATAATGAATGTTATGTTTGCTTATTGTGTATGCGCTCCTGTACCATTCATTCGACTGCGATGAAACCTTGGTGCGGGCCCCATAAAGGTTTCCAACAAAAAAAAATATAGAAAAAAAGGAGAAGGAGGCAAAACGGGATAGAAAGTAAGAACGTGGTCAAAAATAAAAAAAGAAAATTGGCGAATTATACGTGCGCCTGCAAAGGTTTCTTAGAAAAAAAATATTTTGTGAAAGAGCATAACGTAGTACAAGGGCAGAAAGGGACACAGAAAGAATTTAGTGGAAATAATAGAAAAAGTGGTATTTCCATGCATTCCGAGTAGATCTATTGGTGTATAAAAGTTGCCATCAAACGTTTAATTTTGACTGTACCTAAGTTTTCGCATTTAATTTAATTTCGTCTTTATTCATGTCGCAGTTAAGACGTTATCGTATTTTCTTCCAACGTATCACGTACATAAATATTACATAAGTCTTACTGGATGAATTACATTTTAACAATAATTTCTTACAAAACAATAAATCAAGCACAAGACAGTTTTGTCAAAATTATTACCCATTACATTTAAAAATACGTAATTATAATCTGATTTAGTGTTGATGATACTTAGATTCAATGATGATTTTATAAAATTATGATAGTGTTGGGTTATGCCGCACATTGATAGTATATATAATACTATGATAGATATTTACTAAAGAATATCATTAATGAAGTACTATTACAACAATGCTAGAAATTCAAAAGTGTGACACGGAGTATTAACAGTAATAACGTAAAATAATATACTTGATAATAGGTAACAATATATGACAACAATCTGTACAGGCAAGATAAAAAAAAATTAAATGACTCAATATTTCACACTGTTTACGTCAACACAATAATAAAAATGATATATAAAAGTAACGTGGTTACTGCTTTTAGAGTTTATTTAGGCTTAGCGTTTTCTGAAGAAAAAAAACCGTCTTGTCAAGAATAACTTTCAAAATGTTTTTATCGGGCCTTCATACTTAACTCGTTAAGTGCAGTAAAGTAAAAATATTGAACTTATAAATTAAAAAAAAATGGTGGCTAGAAGTAAAAAAAAAAAAAAAAACAGGAGAAGGGCTAATATAGCGCAATTCGCACATTATGATTTTGGGGGAATGGATTTTTCAAAGGAACATAACTAGGCAATGATAAATTCTGCAATCTCAAACCTCTCGTATACGTTATGAAATGACTTGAGTCATATTCCACATTCTCTACGAAGTATACCATAATCCCCAGACCTTGCAGAACGGCATACACAGTTAATACCGGCCAGCTGGGAAGGAAGATAAATTAATTTTTTTTAACGGGTTGGTGGAAAGTCGGTAGCAAAGTTCAGTGATCGTTTCTATCAGAGTTTCGCATGCATTCGGTAAGTACATTTTGAAGTATGGCAGTCTGTAAGGGTCTGTCTTCAGCTATGTTGGAAGTGCTTGAAACAGTGTTCTTATTGAGCATATTGCCAATGACGTTCCGTACTGGTCCGAAAAGTGTTTTGTTCTCGTATATTAGCACAATGTTGAATAGCTTCGTAGGCTAACAGAACGAATTCCCCTCATATTACGAAGCATTTGCAGAGCGTGCCAGTCAGCGCACCAGGGAACCACAGCAAGCTGTGACTAGGTACACTGGAATGCAGCCGGTGCGGTGTTTGCTGTGAAGTGACGACATTCTAGCCTGGTGCCGGTCTGGCGGGTGTCCGGACAGACTGGCGAGACACATTCCACTGCCCAAGTCGGGCCGCGCGTACAATAACTAGCCACACTGCGGCCAACATTATACCGCCAAACTTCTTCAACCAACTTTGAAAAACTAAAGTAATAAATTTAATGACTTGAATAATATCGAACCCATTTTGTTATAATTCTGTAATTATAATTTACTTCCTCAACTTTCTTGATTTAGTATCAATGGCGGACCGTCTTGTGTGTTTTCGCACAGCAAACACATCAGTATGCAGGTTCTACTTTTATAACCGTAGAACAGTTTGTGCTTGAAATATGCTATACGGCTGTGTTGTATCTAGTTTTGCTAACAAATGTACGATGTGAAATGATGTTACGAAGAATGGTACATCAGTCTGGCAAATAACTTAGGTGTAACTACCCAAATTTCTATTAATGAACTATTTAAGAAATATGAAGTTGTTGCGTGAGTTAGTTACAGAAATGCTTTTCAGTTGTTTATATTAAAGGCAAAATATACAACGACATGCTACAGAAACGATAAAGTAATAAAAAAAATTAAAACACATTAATTATTATAACAAATTATAGTTACATTTTAAATAATACGGTACTTTGACGTTATTAAGTTGTCTCCAGATGTTCGCACTGTTTCAAAATTTCCAAGCAAAATATGACTGCCAGATTTAACAATGGGTTGCGTCTCTTTACTTTCCTTGCATTTGTGTGAAAAACACCCATCCAGCATGGAACATGGCATGTCTGCAGTTTGGTTTATGTTTAAGTCAGGTTTCTATTTTTATGTCTCTCGAATGTGGGCTGTATTTCCCCGATTTAGACTAACTAGAAAATGCTATTTCAGCCATTTACTTGTTTATTTATTAAGTTTTTAGTGATACACGAATGTCCTAAATATGCCGAGAAAACACGACAATAGTTTAATTTTAAGTATAATTAAATTAAATGGTTACAAGATTGTCACACTAATTTAAGTTTTAGTTCTTAAGTTTTTAGATAACTTTATTGCCAAATATCAAGGTATATTGGTCTGAAGTTTTAATAGGTGGATTTTTTACGTTTTATTACGTGCAAAAATTTCTGCGACAGGTAAATTTTGGTTATTTTAAAAGACAATTATAGTAATAATGCCAAGTGTTGGTAAAAAATAAACCAAATGTAATAATTAGAATAACATGGCATTACAATCTTGTTTAACTACAAATGACAATTATACTTAAATGTTAATGTAATATTACACAAAAAAACATTATGTAACCTATATCAAAAAACATTATATATACACTAGTGCCCGGGTAGCACTAATTATCTATAGCCAGAAATTGACGTCTATACATTGACATGCCGCACACTTCTAAGTGTTGATCCTAATAATTAATTAATTAATTATTATTCATTACATTACTAATTTGCTAATTAATTAATTTCAAGGTGAAACAAAACACAGAATTTAAAAAACGAATATCTGTTGATCTGATTGCTACCAAACTTCACAGTGTCACCCCCACTAACTAATATGAAGACTGCCTAAATATTATATATATATATATATATATATATATATATATATATATATATATATATATATATATATATATGTATACCGATAGTGAATCGAAAACACATTTTACCCTTTTTTGACCTATTTGGGGCCGAAGTCGAAAAAAAAATATTTTAGTTCATTTGGGATATTTACAAAAGCATCAATCTTAAGCAAAGAGCACTTTGATATCTCGATTGGTTCGATGTATATGGAGGAATAAAAGAAAACACATTTCATGTATTTTCACCACCTCAGTTAAGGAATTTCGAAACGTCTTGAAGTCCTGTTTTAAACATCTGTATACGTAACCAACTGAAGTAAAATCACAACGATAGCCAATTGTGTTTCAGTGATATAGACGATTCATAAAAAATACATTTTGCCCATTTTTACTTCTTGGGGGTCGAATTTCCGAAAATCCTAAAACAAATTTTTTCGTATTTACGTAAACGACAATTTGAACTGAATACCAACTCTATATTCCTAAGGATTTTTATAGATATCGATAGTTAATCGGAAATACATTTGAGGTCTTTTCACTCCCTTAAATGTTGAATTTACAAAAGTTCTTAAATTGGCCAATACGCATTTTTATGTGTGTCCTATTAAAGTAAAAACCATGATGATAGACCGTCGGGTTCGAGCTCTTTTGACGTTTCTTCGGAAATACATTTCACTCCTTTTCACCCCCTTAGAGGTCGAATTGCAAAAAAAAAAAAAAAATCCCTTCTTAGTGCTCGCCTACGACCTGAGATGATCTCCCACAATAAAATTTCATGATTCTAGGTTCAATGGTTTGGGCTGCAGTTTGATATGTCAGTCAGTCGGTGTTCTCTTGTGTATATATATATATATATATATATATATATATATATATATATATATATATATATATATATATACACACACACACAACAAATATACGCATATATACAACTAAAGAACAACTAACGATTTAAAAAAATTAATTCAGCTGAGTACGTTAAGATTATAAGACAATTTATTACGCTACAGCTTATAAGTTCCGAGTTTGTGACGCGCGACAGAGAACAAGTGAACCTTCACATGTTTGCTGAAGGTACGTGCACTGGGTACGTCTCTCAAGCTTCTCGGCGGATGGTTCCGTTCCCCCACATCATTTGCTGCAAATGAATTTGAGAAAAAAACTGTTTCTACCATTTGATATTTCCTTCCGACTATTTTCATTTGAACTAGTACTTCGATCACGCTTGGCACGGGGCACTGGTAAGTTTTTTAGTGGGGGCTAAAAGGGGTCATGGACCAAAATAATTTTTAAGGGGAAGGGTTCTCAACATAATTTTTGGGACTGGGGCCGTAAACAGAAGTGAGATGTCCGGGGTTCTCCCCCCCCCCCCCACGTTCCGAAACATTTTAATTTCTAGGTGCAAAATCGTGGTATTTAAGAAGATTTTCGACCTAAATATATAATATACAGTAGGCAGAAATCTTAATATTTTTAAGGTGAAATTTTAAAATTTATGCCATGACGTAAGACGTTACACAGTGGAAGCATTATTTTAAAGCCCTCGATGTTGACTGAAATCGGCTTTTTCACGCGGATCTTTCCCGATATATATATATATATATATATATATATATATATATATATATATAACGGTTTTTGTCGAAATTGAGGTCTACAAGTAAGCTGAACCTTGCTACAGTGACGCGCTCAATAAAATGATGTGGTCACCGCTTAAAATCCCACAGTAAAAATGTTACTGCGGGAACACTGCGCGTGCGTTTACAACTCTGGGCGTAGGGGCGATATCACAATACATGTGCCGGCCGGCAACGCTCGTAACGCCTCATCGATTTTCGTTTCACTCACACAAACACGCCTTTCGCCACGCGGCCGCCTTAAAAAACTTTTGAAAATGGTTCTCAGATACTTCACGTAGTCAAAAAATAAATTCGAAAGTCAACAGTTTTAACATCTGAATACAAGACTGACGCGAGCGGGGGTTGGTGATTAGATAGTGAATTGCCCGGTGCGCCAGCCCGTTATTGGAGAACGGGCACTCAGTCGGTAGATTCTTCTCTCGCAGGGCCGCGTGGCCGACGGCCGTGGCGTTACTTACGTGATCACCCCACTCGACGTCTGATTGGTTGTTGCGCAGAGGAATCTTATGGCGTTCCTCACGCC
>PNEQ01134701.1:10411-32948 GCA_003012365.1 Medauroidea extradentata | reverse complement strand
ACCTCAAGAGTGAAGACAGCGGTGCACTCGGGGTGCTGCGCAGCACATGGTGAGCCATCACCACTTCGGACTGATAAGGTTGTACATTGTCATTTGAGTAACTGTTGGTTGGATATATGACTGAATTTTATTGTGATTTATAGTGTTTAATTAGTTGATGGTAGACTTTTCTTGTGCTTTAATTGTCAAAGTTAATTAATGTGTCTGTGACACAGGAGTAATTGTGTGCATAACTAATTGTGTTGTGAGAGTTCTAGTTGATTACTGTTTTGTGTATTTCGTAGCTTTGTGAGCTATTAAATCCAGTACTTAATTTAAATCTTTTATTTGTAATTATAGACCTCTATCCCAAAGAACTCATGGGAATTGCCCACATATAAAGTTTGTGCTCTCAGACTTGTAACAATACTTTCATGAAAAAGCTGTATAGCCAAGGTTACTCTAGTGGTTGGACGAGCGTACCTGCGGAGAGGCGAGCGTCGTCGTCGGCGGCGAGTTAGGGAAGACAAAGATGGCGTCGAGAGATGGCCTACAACTGTTGTCTGGTTGAGAACATTCTTCAGGAGGCCTGCAGTAAACTGAGTGAGTGTTCGGCCGCGCTCACACCACGTGCACAACTACTTCATTCGACATGCTCAGCTTTACGGAGGGATTACACGAGCTCCGAACGATTTCCAATCACAGTCTCATCTCGTTTCAAGTAACCTAGTTCCATACGTAGTTTCGAACGACGTATCTTCTCTGCCGCTCTCCTATTGGCTACTTCGAGTAACGAGATGCGTAATACTACAGCTGCTCTTTAGTGCGACATCTTGCACTCGTAAAATTAAATAAACTTTTGGGTTTTAAGTGTTTATATTCGTGATACACGCTTTGCAAAATGTTAGAAAATTAATTTATTTTATTTGGTTTAGATGTGTTACCTCGAAAACATGTTTAACTTTAAACGTGAACAAACAGGGCTGTCAACTGTGTTCAACTAAATATGTTTTAAGACATAGTGTGACACTGGTCTTAGCGCAAAGTAAGGGACCTGTGAACGAAGTGAGGGGATATTGGTTGGATTAAAGAGAGAGACTAATGTAAATAGTAGTCCTGTATATAATAATAGCGAAGAGTAGTTCTTGCACAGACATTCAAATGTATAAATAGATGTATGTATAGAGCAACAGGCGGTAGCAATAAACGAAGTTAACAATTTAGATTTAATTTAAAGTAATGCTAAGACCTTCATCACCTAGGAACCCTTATCATTGTAACAGTATTATCATTCAATATTTTGCTAAGCTTAGACTTATTTTCTTACTGGAGGCAAGTATGTGTTATTAACATGTAAGTAAATTTAAAAAAAAAATTAACTTTGACATGTTTTACAAAACATAAAATGTTTTTGATGAATAAAAATGTCAACAGAGACAGTTAATACACACAAGTTGAAAATTATTGAGTACATACATAAAACAATTAAGTTTTTTTTTCAGTCGGGGAAAAAAACGCATACCATATTTCCTGCACCGCGCACCATGGTTTTCACCGCGGCACGCCGAAATAAATAAAGATATATGTATATATAATCGGCAGGTATGAAAAGCTGTCAGTTTGCTAGGCTTCAATGTAACGTTATATCAGACGCTCTTCTTTCGCAACTGGCGAGTCCCTATTTGACTGGGCTAATGTTTAGTCTGGTGCGCTACGACTGGACGCCTGCGGTTCGTCTGTAATTCGTACCACATAACCGTTATCCAATCAAAGAAGGCGCAGGACGTTATACTGTTTTGAAGAATACACTAGCAGAAATAATTCTCGCTATTTTAAACCATCTCTAATAAAAGAAAATCTTAAATTTTTGTATTTTTACTAACGAACTATAGCTAATTATGTAGGGTATTAAAAAAATAATAATTCCGAAAAAAAAACTGCCATATTGTATACCACTCCCACATTTGTCGACATAGGCTACACGAGGTACATTAGAACTATTGTAACTACCAGCAATGTTTGACAATTAATAAGTAGGGCCACGATTTTGTCGCGAAAAGATTTCTGCCCCACTTTGTTTCAGTGACTCACGTGCACATCGGCAGTTCTGTTTCAAGGTTATTGGCAGCGTGTCTTTGTTCAGACACGTTTCTCATTTGACTGCACCAATCAGAATAAGATTATTGTGAGTCTGTATGTCTATAATTTGCCAAGGCAAGTGAGAGTAAAATCATCCAACCACAGACGATGTAGCAGAGCTGCAGGTGTGCACATGACCTGACGCATCGAAACCAAATGTTGCAAAAATCTTTTCGTCATAAAATCGCGGCTCTATTAATAAGTAGAGGTACGTAAATTTTGCAGATACATTCCAGGTTAGGTTGAACGCTAATTATGTATACTTCATTAAAATGTCTGTGACTTGCTGGTGTCTGTTACGAAACGCGTTTGACTACTGCAAGCCAGTAGTAAATAAGGAAATAATGCGAAGTGCTATCGCTTGCTACCCGCTTGTACGGTTATAAGCCAATATATAGTCGATTGTGGCCAGTGGGTGTACAGGACTGACAAGTCTAGGCTGCTGCCAGATGAATCCGCGAAATTGACGCACCTCTATTAATAAGCAACCATGAACAGAACAAGACACGTTTACTGTGTGTGGGGGTTTTATTCATTTTCGAGTCCCGACCGCGCCAAGATGTTCATATCTAAGGACCGCAAAACGGCCATTGACGCCATTTTGTTGGTCTCTGCAAGTTAAACACTGTAGAAGATTTAATTTTATTTTGATAATTGATAGGGTGACTTGACATTAGTAAGTACTACTACATGCTCACAGTCCTGCGCCATTATCTTCTACTCCTCTGGCAACACTGGGTCAAACTGCCGTGTGGTGTGCCTGGTACGCGTCGTTACCGTAAGCTTCCAATTTGTGACGTCACGCCATCGTCGGCATATCTGATCCTCGCTGTAATTTGCAGTCGAATCCAAATAGCTGCGCGCCGTCGCGAAGAACACGACACGACAAATTCCGCTTTCAATGCTGAACTTGGCTGCACAGCCAACAAATTTCTGAATTTTAACTCAACAATAGAAATTAAATATTAATCTATCAGCTCGCTTATACAATTAATTACAGCACTGTCAACTATTGAATGTCACGCGAACGTACATAAGTAGGGCCACGATTTTGTCGCGAAAAGATTTTTGCCTCACTTTGTTTCAGTGACTCACGTGCACATCGGCAGTTCTGTTTCAAGGTTATTGGCAGCGTGTCTATGTTCAGACACGTTTCTCATTCGACTGCACCAATCAGAATAAGATTATTGTGAGTCTGTACGTCTATAATTTGACAAGACAAGTGAGAGTAAAATCATCCAACCACAGACGATGTAGCAGAGCTGCAGGTGTGCACATGACGCATCGAAACCAAATGTTGCAAAAATCTTTCCGCCATAAAATCGTGACTCTATACATAAGCAATTTTCCCCATACTTTATACAGCACTATATTCATTCTCCCTACGGGGGAAATTTTTTTGCATCTTACTTTATTTTGTATTATACAAATATTACACACGAGTTATTGTATTACCTACAGAAAATCAGTTATGCTAAAACAAACTTGCAATTATTCACTTTTCCCCCAGGATTTTCTCTCATGGCAGTTTGTAAACAAAACACAGTAGCACTTCAACTTTTTCTGTAGCTCTTAGATAATTTCTTCTGCCATTCTCCTTTCCGTTTTTCTTTTGTCTGATCTTTTATTTCTTTCCGTCGTTGCATGAGAGCTTCACTTCATAATGCACAATCTACGACGTATTTCCTGTACAGTTTTGCCTGCTTGGAAGTTTACAAATTACAAGCAATACAACATAATATACAAATCTTTATAGGAAACAAATGAAATACAAATCGTTTCGTCTAAACAGACGTTACAAAACGCGAACTGCCAGGTTAAAAACTACTTGTAAAACTGCCTATATAGCCTACATAATGTTGATAAACGTAAACATTTACAGATCGTTAAAATCTTTTTAACTTTTAGGACCGCCGCCGTCAATATGGTGAAACATTCGTACTTTCCATCCATTCATATGGTTATGAAGGGTAGTCATGTCCATTTTTTCTCAAAGAAAAAGAACAATTACAAACATTACATATTGCCGGAATAGCATTCTTGCCAGCTATTAACCTGTGTGCGAACTGCGGATACAAGTTTTCGGTTTGCACTTGGTTAAAACTTGACGAAAGTTGTACTCGATTTTTTCTTACTCAAGATGAGAAACACGCATTAAAAAATTACACTGGTGAACCTTGCATAAGACCAGTGCACCGACCTAGGACACAATCACACATAACAAAGAGCAGAGTAGCATCACATTTGCTAACACTGTGCGACAAGGATTGCAACAACTGTAAAGTAGGTAAGCCAACACTGTCAGGACTGTAAAATTAAAATAGGGTATTTATCAGTTTGTTGTAAGATTTATTTGTATATTATTGTACGTTTTAAATAAGAGTATTTCCATCACTTTCCATACGTTATACGTTTCATACACAATACTTCAATCTTACAAGACGACAGTAAGATAGTTAATTAATTTTAAAGCGAGCTTTTCCGACCCATCATACTAAGATGTTTACGATTACTCTAACCGGTATGTGCTTGTTTTGAACATTACAATGTTTATATTTTTCCGTTCCGTTTCACTTAAACATTGTAAATGTTTAGTCTGGCTCTATCCCGAGTTTACTGAGCTAATTCATGGGACTTTCCCCACGAACTTTCCAAATGTAATTAACTTCAAGAATTTTTTTTTATTTTAAATTTCCATGTTTCTGTAAAGGACTACCTGTTCTTTTAAAGGATTTTTTCCGGGATTTAAAAGTACCTGAATTTCCCCGGAATTCCAGGTTTTACAGACGAGTAGACACCCTGTTTTTCTGTTGTATTTTACGTCACTAGTATAGTAATTTTTAATTTACAATGATTCAGCACGCAAGACAGTCAATGACTTTACTATATAGTATATTTAGTATTGGTTAAGCCGAGAATTTGAAACAGCTGAAAACCATCGATTCTAAAAATAAAATAAGACGTTAAAACTGTTTTGTTTAAGTCGTTCAAGATAAATGGAGTATTTTTAAACGGCACCAGACGTCAACTTTAAAGAAATATGAGTCATTGTACATACTGTGTTTATTAGTCATGTAGTAATGTTTATATTACTATGTGACTGAAATATATAAAAAATGGATGAAAGTAAGTATTGAACTAGAGCCTTAAAATGTTATTATTTTTATTTTAGAGGGTTTATTTACGCTCCCTGGTTTTATGTCATTAGGCTTAATAAAGGCCCGCTGGGGTTCGAACCCACGACCTCATTCATTTTAGACCAGCATGGTACCGACCACGGTCTTAAAATGTGTGCAGTTTACTGTGAACAGTGTATACCTGAAACTGGTGTGTACTCTTGTTACAAGAGACGTGCCAGTGTGTGACATGACACGACCCGTGTGCTTTTACCGTGATTCATTGAACCGCTTACGTCAATCGTCACTTCTTGGAGAGTTAAAAAAACACTTAGATCTTGCCTGAAAACGTTTCTGTTTTAGTACGCTTTTGTACTTTGGGTAATACCGGAAACTGTTGCAACTTGAAATATACATGTGCCGAGGCGCGTCGATAAAACCGACTATATTTAGTACGAAAAACTGCTGCTGACTGTTGAATTTACAAGTTCTTCACAGAATTTAAATAACTTCAAGTTAATTCACAGCATTTAACTTTCTCCCTGAATACACCATAAAAAACGCCAGGTGACTTCCAAGCGAAGCCACGCATTTGGCCACGTATTCGAGAGGTCCTGAGTTCAATTCTCGGTCCAGTTTTCCTGTTTCCAGTTTCGCATGGATTTCCGGAAATAAGTCTTAAGTGAAAGCTGAAATAGTATTTTCACAACAGATCACAACCAATTTCTTCCCAGCAGCCTCGCTGTCGAGAAATTAAGACTTGCTTACTTTGGAAAAACTACTTTTCTTTTGTGGGAAGCCTCGGGGAAGCCTCTTACAAAAAATTTAATTTATCGAATAAACGCACGAATGACTTTTGGTAACAACACAAATTACATATGGAATCACTACTGTTACTGTATTCGTTGTACAAACCTTGATAAGCCTTTTTTTGAAGAGCGTCTTGTCAAGAATTACAGAGAAAGATATATTCGTACAGTGAAATCTGTACACTCTCTTCATTTGATTAATCACGTTATTTTATTTACACTGACAAGCGGTGGAAATATATGAAATAACAAAAAGCGGTAAAACCAATTTGATAGTATGCACGTCAATGGTATGAACAACACTAAGCTTAATTATATTATAAGTTAGGAGGCAATGTTTTTAGTTTGGCACAGGACAATTTATGATTGTGATTACGCTGGTATCGGTGCCCGTGCTTCTGGAGAAAACTTATTCGTCGGCTATGTTCGGTTTTGGTACCGAAGTAAACTGTACATAATCGCCAGCATAAAACCTACCTATTATCGATTCCCGCGCAACTAGCGGCGAAAATGGACTCTTATCAAATTCATCCGTAAGAAATTCAGTTGGCTACCTAACCGGTGGAAATATTTAAAAACACATAATAAGATTCCTTTGTACTTAAAAAAATCTGAAAATGATAATTTAATTCATATGTGGCATTTTTTAAAAAAAAGTACTAAAGGACTAATGTGTATTTTTTAAATATTTTAGCATATTACCCATAATATATCATTTCAGTGTAAATTATTTCCTTCGAGTAAGACACATGTTTTGGTTTTTACTATGTTCCCATAACTTGCGAATTCTGACTTTGGCATGCTGCTACGGAAAAACAGTGAGAGCAAAAAAATTTTACAAGTCGAAAATATAGTCACAAGTAACGTCTATAAAACGAACACAATGTCGTACAAATATAAAAGTATGAATTTTTGCCATGTGAACACCAAAATTCAAAATTTCATATTTGCTTGGCATAATGTTAGTTTTATAAACGTTACTTGTGACTACATTTTCCACTTGTAGATATTTTTTAGCTCTCATAGTTTTCCCATGGCGGCACGTCAATGTCAGAATTTGCAAGTTTTTAGGAACATAGGTATAACACAAACAGTGTTTTTAAAAATTGCCATAAATGAGATAGATTTTCGTCATTTTCGGATTTTTTTAAAAAGTAAAAATGGATTCCATTCTGTGTTTTTAAATATTTTAGCATAGTGCCCATTATATCTCATTTTAGTGCAAATTATTTCATTGGAGTAAGTCACTCGGTTTTTGTTATACCTATGTTCCTGTAACTTGCAAATTATGACTTTCAAAAGGCGCTGTGAGAAGACTATGAGAGCTAAAAAATTTCTACAAGTGGAATAGGTTGTCACAAGTAACATCTATAAAACTAACATTATGCCAAGCAAAAATACAATTTGGAATTTCTGCCACGTGAACGCCCTTAAGCAAAACTGCCGAACAGATCTTTGATATCTGCTCTCGTCTTCAAGAGTTTATATGGTGCCAGTTAAATACGTAATAACGCATGGCCAACAAGTTCATATACTACAATGCAGTCACGTAATGTAATTCCCGTCAAGCAACTGGACTGCACAGTGGATGCCCAGCACTTGCCCTCTCCAGTAGCACACGGAAGACAAAGGAACGGCAAGTTCGCACATCAAATTACTCTAGTAGGCACAAATGTGCACTCGCTGACGTGCGCGCACTCGCCAAACCGTCCTGCCACTCAAGCGGCGAAAGAAACCACCTGCAAAACAATCATGTGCTTGTCCAACTCCTGTTTCCACGCAACAAGTTAAAGATGCCACGGTACATAATTCTGCGCTAAAAGCATCAATTTAAAATTGTAGGTTTCTCGAAAGGGGAAAAAAAAAACTTTTTGAGAAAAAAAATTTTTTGAGTAACGTTTAAGAACAATAGCTTCCGCCGAAATACCGTTCATTTAATTACGGCGCAACATAATACGCTTAACTATTGCGTTATTCTGGGTAAATGTTTGCTCGTAAAGTTGGCTATTACCGTTATTTTGTGGTGTTGTTTTGTAGTTTTTCCATATTCACTTTCAAAAAATGTACATTTAAAATTGTGTTTTCAGCATTTATTTATCTACTACACAATCTTAAAACATTCCTAAGCGTTGACCCGTAGTACTTAATCACACGAAATTAATCAAATAAGGACTTACAGGTAGGGACCCTTGTTTATCGCGAAAAGAATTTTGCCTCACTTTGTTTCGTTGCCTTACGTGCACATCTGCAGTTCTGCTTCGTGGTCAGTGATTGGATATTTTAACTCTTACGAGCCTTGGAATGCTACCTGCAAATCACAGACGTGGGGTGTTGCAGGAACATTATTGTAACTGGCTCAGTCAAATGGCATACGGCACTTCACATAGATACGCTGCCAGTAACCATGAAGCAAAATTGCAGATGTGTACGTAAGGCACTGAAACAAACTGGGGTAAAATTCTTTTCGCGAAAAACAGGGTCCTTATTTATAGGTAGGGCCCGGTAGTTTTCGCGAAAAGATTTTTGCCCCACTTTGTTTCAGTGTCTTACGTGCACACCTGCAGCTCTACTTCATAATAATTGACAGAGTGTTTCTGTGCCGAATTATTATTCATTTGACTGTGCCAATCAGTACATGGCTAACTGCGACACAACACGTCTGTGATTTGCGGGTTTAACCTCCAGACGTTGTATGTTACGGCATCCAATCACTGACCACAAAGCAGAGATGCAGGCGCGCACGTAAGGCACTGAAACAAAGTGCTGCAAAAATCTTTTCGCGAAAAATACAGGGCCCTATTTATAGGCGGTCACTGCATCGCCACAAATAGTCAAGCACTGACCTAGCGGGCAAGATTTCCGCTGATCCACTTTTTACTGTGGGTATAGACCTGAAAAATTCGCGTTTTAATTTAGGCGCAAGCTATAGTTCCAGCACTTATAGCTCTGTATCACGTTCATAATTGGCTGTTGACTTACTCGACACTTCCTGGAAGTTGCCGAGCCAATAATAAAACTGTAACTGAATACAGGCCCATTTCACTGTCAGCGAGCAGCTAATAATCAACTGCTGTCTAATTCAATACACATATATTCTTGGAGGCTAGCCTACAGGACAGTGAACCCGAGAATTCTTCCCGTCTCTAACTATAGGACACTAAACGGTGACCATATAATATTTTGGTGGAAAGTCTGTGGCAAAGTTCAGTGCACGTTTCTATTTCAGTTTCACGTACATCCAGTTAGTACATCAGAAAATGCCGTTTTTCGCCATGTTGGAGGCGGAGGACTTCAGAACAGTGTTTTAATGAGCATGACAGTCCGTCCTTGTCCGAGGACTTTTCTTTTAGTATATTGGCACAGTGAGCACATTGGAGTAGTTATAAAAAAACTTATTTCTTCGCACATTACAACGAATTTGAAGCACGTGTTAGGCGTGCGGCAACCTTAACGGCAATCAGCGCCCGCCATTTTGGGATAATGGAACTACTGCATTTAATTTGGTCTACAAGTATTCTATAATGTTTTATGCTTCAACCAGGCAGAGAGGGTTTATTACTGCTATACTACACATATGACCATCCAGTGCGGGGCCCGAAAATAATATAACGTTTCTAATAAATGTGCCAAATTTTTAAAACTATGGGGACATAATTTCAATTGTGTTTTCTTTTCGTAGACAAACACAAATGATGCGCGTTAAACAGTTCCGTCAATAAAAAAACCTGCAACCCTTAATACTGGTTAATACCGATGAAGCAGAAACAGAAAGATATCCTGATAAGGGGAGCTGATAAAAAAAAATAAAAACAGTAAAGACATTCCCGTGGACTAATGCTGTTCCTTCATATTGAAACATCTAAAGAAGGCGATAACACACGAAGTCAAAATCACTCCCGACATTAATCGCGACAAAACATAAAAAAAATACTGTGAATGGATAAACAACGAAAGATGTGATCTTAAAATACGGTTGATGTAAATCTGAATTACGTGCACTATTCGTGGATAAAAATGTTCTCTTGCATCTTATTTCGGTTGATTTTTATTACCTTTCCTTATCAGAGGAAGTCTTTTCTTCCCTATTCTGTGCACAAAACTTAGCATTCTACCCGTCGCTTCGTTCGCCCGTATTACACAAAACCGCTAGTATTTTGTCACATTGAAGGAATAGTCATCTTTCTCTCATATTACAAACCGTAATTTTATTAAGGTAATAGAGAATTTGCCAGTACAATGTCAAGTCTCTAAGTTAACATTTTCATTGGAGTTCGCGAACGAGACTCCACCTATTATGTTAGATGATTATATGGACACACAATTCCCTCCTCTTATAGGCAATACAAGAACAGTTTGCTTAATATGCTGAAAGATCTCCAACAATTAGAACTGAAGCTACCCCACCATTCTTTTCAGCTGTTGTTCCTATCATCGAGGATCCTGCTCAGAGCTTCAAATCGACCAATTTTTATTCCTGACAATAAGCGCACAATATTTGATTATTAATATATGTAGAAATATGTGAAACAAAGGCTTAGTGGCAGAGCAATATTTATCTATATATGCTTACCACGATTGACGCGTTTAACTGAACGTATTTAAGAAATACAAAATTATACTCGGCGTGGAGACCAATAGGTCAACCGGAAAGACTACGCAAACATAAATTACAGAGCCACTTTAAATAGCTTGGAACGATTTACAAGTGTAGGTGCCGAGTAATCTGACAACATGCACGATGCGAGGATATGAGGAAATCTGAGTCAGAAAGGTAACACAATTTGTAATGTTTTTTTATTGGGCTTTACTTCTCGTAAACAGGGAAGTCATTAGAGATGGTTACACACAACTTTCCACATGGGCCGGAACCCATGGAGGGATATTACATGGCTTAGTGACCATCCCAGAGTTTGTTCGAAGCGATGTCGGGAAAACATAGGAAACCTAAATCAGGACTGCCGTAGCCGGGAATCTTAACTCGAGTTCTGCCGAATGCGAGTCCAGTGTGTTTGCAACACCTCGCTTGGAGGGTATGTCACGACTGACTGGCGCAATATGTTTACTAAGTGACACATATTTTGGGTAGCAACACAACTATGAATTACATTTTAACCGAACTAATTCAAGGGTTGAGAAAGATCAGAGAACAATGGTTTGGTCAGTTGCAAAAGTCCTAGTTTTAGGAATTGCGTGTGTCGCCTTGGTAATAACAAGTCCAACAGTAGTTGCATGCTGAACAATCATGAACAACACTGGTACATGCCTCAATTATGTATATGACTAGATGACAAGCAAGGAGAATCTGGTGAGGATGCGAATAATGTCACTGAACAGTACGAAGACATATCAACAATAGATGACATGAGGTGAGTCTGAAGAAGTGCCGACAGTAGTTGCATGCTGAACAATCGTGAACAACACTGGTACAAGCCTCAATGATGTATATGACTAGATGACAACCAAGGAGAATCTGGTGAGGATGCGAATAATGTCACTGAACAGTATGAAGACATATCAAAAATAGATGACATGAGGTGAGTCTGAAGAAGTGCCGACATGGAGGGGCGAGGGAAACAGAAGATCCCCAAGAAAACCCATCCATCACGGGCATAGTCCTGCACGATTCCCGTATTCGAAAAACCCGGATCAAGTAGATATAGTAACGTGAGCTCTCGCATTAGAAGTTTTTTGAGATGAGTAGTGACACCTAGCGGCATACAAGGAACTACGTCGAAGCAGTACGACACGTAATGAGAACGGGCTGGAGGATGGTGACAGATCAGCTCAGGCACCAGCACAGACTCAGCGTCGAGGACACGGGTACATGGAGGGGGGTGGGAGGAGCGCGCGACTCACGCGTGCCGTCACGTCGCCGCGGGCGGGCAGCAAGGCCTCAGTGTTGTATGTATATATGTGCGTGTGTGACTCATGCGCGGTAGTGACCGCTCGGCCGCTCGGGGTCAGCGGGCTGCTGTCCGGCACGGTGCACTGTTGCATCGTGGACTGGCCGACACAGTAGGCGTTCATTGGACAAGCGTGACTCGCACGCTCGGCTCCACGTTCGTTTCTGCGACCTGGACCGGCTCTTGACTTTCAGTTTCGAAGGGATCACCGTGTTCCTATTTTGCATATGCACGTCTAAGTTTTCCATTTATAGCATTCAAAACTTAGCCTAACCAGTAAGAAGTAGACTTAAAAGTAAGCAGGAGAGTCGCAAAAATTGAGGGTACACAATAGCGAGGTTACAGCTTGCGTTCAGCAATAGGAACAGTCAACATTATGTTTTTTTGCTGGATTGTTTACCTATACCGAAGTATATGCTAAAACATTTAGTAAAATAACGAAGAAATAACCATTACAAAGCATGAAAACGAGGTTCTTTTGGTATTTGCAATCAAAAACTTGAAGGCACGATGTCGAGCGGACGGCTAGAATACTCAATGGCCAATAAAATCTCAACTACTCATCAAAATTCGATGAGATTTTTTGCCGACTAGATATTTTATCAGTGGACGTTTATTTAAGTAATGTTATGCGGTGCGGTAGTATGTTTTACTTTCGAGTAAAAAAATGAAAAACAGCGTGTAGAAAAATATGGGCTTGAAACCACAAAATCTACAAAAATGGAAAACTGTTATTTGTATAATTTTTAACTAGAATATTTTGATTTGTGGACATTATTGCTCATGTTTTGCTGATCAAACATGTGTTGGATGACTTGATCAGCAAAACATGAGCAATGGCGTATGTCCGTATGTCCACAAAGCAATAAATTCTAATTGTAAACTCCCATTGCAACAAACATTTAAACATCTCATAATTTTAAATATTATGTCAAGATCTCAATAATAACCAAATTTCACAAATACTTGCATTTTGATTTGGAAATAATTTTACTATCCGAAATCTCTGCGCGAGAGGTTTACGAATGTAAACCAAGCCGATCCGGGTTCGATCCCTGGCGTGGTCGGTCCCAGGATTTTTGCATGTGGGAATCGTGCCGGACGATGTAGCTGGCCGGTGGGTTTTCTCGGGGGTATCCAGTTCCCCCCCCCTCTCACTCCGGCGCTTGTCCATCGTAGTGCCTTATTTCATGTCATCCTTCGAGGTACGGGGATTGCCTACTACAAGCTCCCATTCATAAAATATACATTCAGTGTGCGGTATCCTGTACCTCGTGTACCCTCCTACTATGATACGTATTTGTAAAACTGACATTGTTTGATTGTATATTTATTTATTTATTTATGTTTTATTTAAGCTGGCAAGCTTAGGGCCATGAGGCCCTCTCTTACAACTAACCAGCATTACAATTCACTTGCAAGTATCCCTTATCTCAGTAAAAGTTACAATATAGTTACAGTTTAACACTAAATTAATTAAATGACATAGTTATGGATTATTACAAAACTATTAAATATAATTGTTGTGTAATTAACATATTGCAACATGACGTCTACTAATACTAATTTTAAGGGAAAAAAATTACAAAAACTGCAAATTATAACTTAACTAACATAGTAATTACATAGGTATTTTCAAATGAGTCTTGTTAAAGTTTTACATTACTTATTGTATGGTTTTGACAAATTAACTTAAATTTAAATAATAAAATAAGAATTACATAAGTAGAATGAAGTGCAGGACGGATTATTACCACTGACAATTACGTCAAGTGAAGAGAGGTCTTTTTCTTTGGAGGCTGTGCCTTGCGGCTCCAGCACTGAATATGCTCCTGCTTGTCACGGCGCCACGCGCAGATAATTACAGAATCCCGATTTACACGAACCATTCTACAGTGCGGATGGAGGGAGTTCTACTGCCGCTACTGAAGGTAAGGTAGCTTAAATGAGCATCATGCTTCGACAACGACGTCATTAGATACACGATGACAGGAATTGGGAGAGGAATCAGCCATGGCATTTAAGACCACGCCCGGTAGTATTACAGTGATTTCGAAAACACTTTTATCAAAGCACCAAGTTTCATATCGAAGAATCCTTACATTGTTTTGTCACAAATATATTATCAATGGTACCTAATTTTTTAGTTAGCAATAAACCTGATAGTTATTCAGAATTTCGCACCTTAAGTACAACCAATTTTGTTATGAAAATAAGCCAAAATAATAAAGCAAAATAAATTTTCTGCGATCGGACGGTGCATTATTTTGCAAAATCACTACATATAATTGCGTATCTTAGGGCTGTTGTAAAGTCTTAAATTTTTTCAAAGCATTCCGTTAAAAATGTTTCTAATTTTTTTAACCAATGTGGAAAAAAAACTACCTAGTATGGACTTAACGATCCATCCCAGCACTCGTCTGGACTGATTTAGGTAAACCCATGGAAAACCGAAATATGGAATGCCGGAGGCGGGTTTAACAGTTTTTGTTGTATAGTTAGTTGTATGGCTTTGACAAATCAGTTAGTTGATGAAAATTTATATTACTTTAAAAATAGATAGAACCATAACTTTTTCTTTTGTGCTGGAAAACATTTTCAGCAGCTTTATAAAATATTCTTGAGACAATTTCGACATTTGCTGTTTTATAGGCTTAAAAACACGTGTCGCAGAAGAAATATCCTTACATATAACAACTATACAGAATAAATAATACAACTGAACAGAAATGGGAATTGAACGTTTAACTAAAGTTAATGCATATCAGGTGTTGCAATGTGACGATTCCAGCGAAACAAGTACACAATACTGTCTTTCAATACTGCACCCAATAGAACTGCGTGAAGAGTTTCTTCTGATCCAAGACACAGGTATAAACCAATTGTAAAATAACCTGCCAACGCCAACCAATAACTCGCATTGCTCAGGTAAATACGTTATTTCAACTGATAGCGACTCCTGGTCTTGAAGAGTACTAACCAATACAATCCTATCTTTAAACATGCTAAATGTGAACGAGCACACTCGTGATAGTATGCAAAGAACTAAACGGACTACCATGAAAGTCAATAATTCTATTTTCGGATAGTCACACAGTTGTAATCTGCACAAGAAGCATTGTATTGACTTCGATATATACCGTAAAACCGTTTCTTTAGCTCAAGTTTTCTTGGGTGAGAAAACAAGTAATCGATTAAAAATGTACTAGCTTAACAAGTCAAACAATAAATTGACAAAATTAAATGGCCTACGCCAGAAATATTTCTAAATAAATATTTGGCACGGCAGAGGTTATTTAAAACACACCTTTTCAAAGTTCAAAATTTTGATCTAAGTTTTCTTGTAAAACACTGGGTGTGATTTATTTTATAGCTGCGAGATAACAATAGTTCTCTCAAGTACATAATACGTATGTGCGTTATGATTTATTAAACAGTTTGGCTACTTCTATTTTTCTAATGTCTTCCACATAAATATTCCGAAAGTGGCTAATATATCCATGGTTTAAAACGAAGTTAAATTTAGAGATAAACTACTTCATAGACACTCTAACTTTGATTTCTTTGTCTTATCTGTAACTAAGTCGACAGGTAGATATGTAGGGACACAATTGCCGGAAAACGACGTAGATTGTATCGTCAGTAAAGTGACAAGAAAAGTTAAGTGTGCTTGGCAGCAAAAATTCCACTATTATATAATTATAGCGAATATTGTTCAGCTAGTAGACAATGCCTCTGATGTCACTTTAGTCCGACAAAAAACATTTTCACATCGTACTACCTACCTCCGCGACCTCCTTCGCGTGGTTTTTAATTTAATGTTTCTGTGAGTAATGTAAAAGTTCAGTTTAAGAACTCCAAAACATATTAAGCAATTTGTAAATATGTTTTACATTTTTCAATAATTTATGTTTTCAAACACTATTTTTCTTAATAGTGAGCGAGAGATTTTGCTCGGCGCTTAACATCGAGGTCTTTAGCGTTGGTGAAGGGTGCCGGGTGATATGAGGTGGGTATAGAGCACCGTTAAAATGATAGGGGCGGGGGAAGCGGGAGATCCCAGAGAAAACAAACACCCACAATTCCAATGAGCAAAAATACGACCCCGCCGGGAATCGAACCCGGATAGACTTGGTGGGAGGCGGATGGTCTAACCACTCGGCCACCGTAGTCCCCCTTAAAGATTTTTTATAAAAACTATCCGGCACTTCAAAATAATATGAATACTATAAATAATATTAAAAGTGATAAATTCCGACACAAAAATTAAACAAATTCTGAAACAATTTTTTTTTAAATTCTAAATGATACAAAAATATGTTAAGACATAACTGTTTAAGAAACTAATTTCACTTAATTTTAGGTACCTCGTTCTGCGCTGCCTATCTACCCCATTTTACCACCACATAATTTTTTTGTCAGAAATCTTCGCGGTCGCACGCAAAACTCACAAAAGTATTTAAGTGCGCCAAGGTATTTTTATTTGCTGGGAAGTAAAATTTAAATTCTCCACTACCAAAAAAAAAATGAATGTTCGCAGTCCAGTGATCGGGTTAATCGGAAGATGCATGAATACAACTGCTGGACTAGACATGTATCAAACACGAAAATATTTTGATTGTAAATAGCGAAATTTTGTGGCGGGAGGGGGTGGGGCGTGATTTTTTTTGGGGAGGAAGGGGACGGAACAGTTTTTGGCCCACAAAAATAGAAATAAGAGTATATTAAGGATAAATTAACAGCACAACAAGGTGTACAAAAGGAACCAAAAAACGGTAAAAATATAGCCTACAAATCAAGAAAACAATATCAACAGTAGATGCAATAATAGCTTCAACTTCGGTGTCGTCTGTAACGCAAAAAAAGTAACATACTTTCTCCAAAACACTGCTGTGCAGGAGTAACTTGCTCCATAAGAAGTTACACGAATAAAAATGGACAGGGGATTTCATGTAGCGCCGAGGTTTATGATCAACGTAACGCAGCAGAGTGTTTTGGTTCACTTCCGCAACCTCCGCCCATTCAATCGTGGGATGTTCTAAGGCCACGCTGTGAAACAGCAGAGGGTTTGGTCTCCAAGCACGAATTTCAATAAAATTTGTCGTTATCAAACACGGCCAGGAAAAGAGAATTAGCGCCAAGAATAACAGTAGCGAAGCTATGTTTCAGACGAGACGGCCGTCAAAAGTGTTCAATTCACCGTGGCAAGCATATCGATGGTGATTATGCAGGACTACGTACGTCCAAATCATCTGCATTTCAATCTATAGAACAAGGAAATATTGCTTTGAGTCTAAGGCCGGGAGAAAAAACTTTCCAATGTAAAATACCTTTGCTAGTTAAAATATTAATATGGCATATGTTTTTACATTGGAAATAATTTTTAATAGTTTTTTTTTCGTCTGTACTGAAAAAAGGGCGTTTTAAAGACACGTGATTCTGCATTTGCACCATCGATATAGACAACTTGTTGCCGTCACGGGTAGCCAGCCTAAAAGGCAAACCCGACGAGAACTTGAACCAGGAGCAGACTAAGGCCGTGTCCCAACTCACTGAAAGAGTACTCTCTCGTCCACTCTTGACGTCACAGAGGGTACTTTCTACTGTCCCAACTCAAAGGGAGAGTATGCAATAGGAGAGTGAACGAGAGTGAGCGACGATGTTCCCTCGCAGCTCACTCTCGCACCCTCTGTGGCAGCCATATTGCTTTAAGGTTAAACCATTTTATTTGTGCTGGTTAAGAATTATTTTTACTCGTTGTTCGTTGTTTTAATTCGCCGTTCTTGTATTTAATAAATATATTATAGTAGATAATAACAATTACCTACATTAAATACATCGTAGTTATTACAAATTCCCGATTTATCATCCCGTTTACTTTCGTGGCCTTGAGCGGTAACTATACAGCCACTGCGATTTATTGAAAACACTGAAAATTAAATGAAATAATGTCCTCAATAGTATCAATATATCGTGTAATTTTAACAGCAGTGAAGTCATTCAATGTTTTTTTATTTATTTTATTTTGGAGGCAAGTATCTAAATTAATTCGTTCGCAGTGTCGATTATTTATTTATATACTTACAATTACTGCCGATAGAATGCAGTGTGCCGAGTACATAGTGCGAGAGTAGACGTCCCAATTCGAATAAAGTGAGCCAGAGTGGCCGAGAGGGAGAGTGGGTAGTGAGAGTGTACCCACTCTTGAATTGAGACACAGCCTAAGCTCTGAATCCTAGGATAGGAGCTAACATTCCTTAAAAAGTAGATATACTCACACTCTTAAGTTAAAAACGAGGGTTCCGGGGGTCTTCCACTGGAAAAATTTGGACTTTAAGGTGAACAATTGTGCTTTTTAAGGAGTTGCCGAACAAAAAAAAAAAAGTAATAAATTGCTTCAAAAACAACAATATCTTTACTGTGAAAACCTGTGTGCTGGTGCACAAAAAATTACGTAAATTTTTAAAGCTTCTGCTTTCACGTGTCTTTATAATTGTGTTGGATCTTGAAACACATACACTAGTATTAATGAATACCTAATTAATCGCACAAAAACATTTTCGAATCAATAAACAAAGTTTTATTTCATATTTCGGAAACTATTAATTTATTATCAATTTTATAAATCGTTACTCTTTATATTTTTGCAACACAAAATCATCCAACGTTGACCGTGTTGTTTTTTTTTTTTTTTACAAAGCTTTAGGGAAGTGAAATGTAATATTTTTTAAACATTTTACTTGCCATTTATTTGGTTTAATTTTTTGGAGCAGTTTTGGGAGGGCTCATGGTCCCTGTCTCTCCGCCCCTTCCCACCCTGCATCCCCCCTGACTTCGACAGAACCGAAGTAAGTCCGAGATGGCTTGTTCGGCAATCACTGCAAAACCAGAAATGTTCTAGGGAGGGATATCCGAAGAGCTGCACATCCGACGGCAGCCAAAGACGGGCAAATTACTTCGTTAACCTCTTTCCCAAGGAGAATAATGTCAGCCGTGAAAGAAAACACAGGTAAGGGAGATCAGAGTTTGGACGGGAGACGACGACCCCGTACCAGAGGCCCGTCCCCCGCGTGATCTCGCTTTCCCGAGGAAACGTTTCGCACGGTCGAGTGGGTGGCTACCAATGTGCAGGCCTGAAGGACGAGGGAGGGGGAGGTTGTCGCAACTAACTCTAGTCGCAACAACGCGCGGGGAGAGAGATCGTGTCTGGAGGCATGCAGCAGCATCGGGCGCCGCGACGAGAAGAAGAGGAGGGAGGAGGCCGCGGACACGCGCAGAGCCCCGCGAGGGGCATGTGCCCCCCCCCCCCCAGTACACCACTAATCGTGTGGCAACAGCCTGGCGGGGCCGGCTGCGCACGCACCCACCCACGCCGCACATTGTGACACACTTCCTGCACCGGCTCGGGTCACAGCGACGCTGGTACCGACTTACGGCTCGGGAGCATGAAAGTAGTTTCTTGTTCGGCAGTAGTCGGGGAACTTCGCCAGGAATCGAGCCGCCACCCCTCATGCATCCCGTTCTGCCCCTAACCCTACTCATCCTTCCCCGTCACCTGTCACTTTAGATAGGTTAGTTTAAATGCCAAGAAGCTGTTCACTTAGGGCAGTTCTGTTAGGTTAGGGAATTTACATTGGTATTACAATTCCCTAACTTAACAAAACCGTCCTGAGATTAAGCAAACAGAATTTATTTCTGGTATTTAAACTAACCTTAACGGAGGACAGGTTAGAAAGAAAATATGTTTTCTTATGGGATGGTTTCGCACAGGGTAAAAGTCTGCTGCCAGTTTCACTGCTATCGCTAACAGGTGTAATAAAATCCGAAAAACGTAGTAAAATTAAATTTAACGAGCCGCCATGAAATATATGACATTTAATTTAATCCTACAGAAGAAAAAAAACATTTTTTTATTTTAAATTAACAACTTCATGTCACTTAAAATACACGAAAGCACTGTGATTTTAAAATAGATCGTTTACTGTCACAAGGGATTAGGAAAGGAGTGGGAGGGATCTAAGCAGAACGGGGCGTGTGAGGGGCGGCTCGAATCCTAACGAAATTTCCCGATTAGCACCGAACAACGAACTACTTTCACGCTCCCGAGACGCAATGGTACCGCGACGCATAGCAGGCGAGAGTGAGTGCATGTCGCCAGATGTAGGGGCGACAAGGAGGGGGGGGGGGTGGAAGACTGAATCCTGGGTCGTTCAACTTTCAGTCAGAACTAAGAGAGACGTCACCAGATAAACACATGTAACACTTGGGCAAAAGGATTTGGAATATATATATATATATATATATATATATATATATATATATATATATATATATATATATATATATATATATATATAATGAAACTGTTCATGTAACTCGAGGAAATTAAACAACTATTCCCAGTTGACTATCGGCAGCAATACAGAAACATACACATAAACAAATAATCCCGTTACAGAGACAACGGCACAAGACTGCAATAAGCAAACAAGAATGTAGAATAAAAACACGTACGCCATGGACAGTGTAGCAGTTTCCTTTGCCTTTTAGGTAAATAAATAATACGCCAAAGTGACGTCAGATATTGATTTTTAATTACTTCTGAGTGCAGTGATACACTGAATTTATTATTATTATACTGTTTCTAATATGTTAGAAACTAGCGGAGAAATAAAAAAAAATAATAAACAAGAGTTTCAAAAGTGGCAACATTACTATGGATACCATAAAATCCGTGTAATTTGAATTTAAGCGACGAGCCAATATTTATAATGGCTAGAAGAAAAATATACAACCCTGCCTCAAGACAGCTCTAAATTTACATTTAAAACACATTTTAGAGTGACGTAAACCCCATATTTTTGTGATATTTTATCAGGTTGTAGTGGGAGAAAAGTGTAAAGACGGAGAAAAGTGCATTATAAAATTAATTATGGTAGTTATGTGGTCATCGCGAAGTTTTATTTTAAATTTTACGGTAAAATTACAAGTAAACGCACATTAAATCCTGATAGAAGACGAACGAACTGTCATATTCCACAGAAATTTTCTTCATGAAGTTACTAGGACTTAGAAAAACGCTTCAGCTTCGCAGGATAAATCGTCACTTGGCACAACCCAAAACTGAGAGCTAGTTTCTAGTATCACAGGCACTAAACCAATACGCGGCATCTCTCTAGTTTCCGTATTCGCTTCTAGAGGTCCCGTCGTCTTCAGCAGTTGTATGACCAACCGTTGCACGTAATCTATATCAAACACGTACAAGGTTTGTGATTTCACGTCTTCAATGGGGAAAAAAATTTATACCTTACGGGGGGAGTTACGCAAAATTTAATTATTTTAATAATTTTTATATTTGTGATTTTACGTCTTCAATGGGGAAAAAAATTTATACCTTACGGGGGGAGTTACGCAAAATTTAATTATTTTAATAATTTTTATATTTCTACAAGATATTGTTTATTTTGCATACATGCACTGTGACAACTTTTTACTGTATTGACAATTTTCTAGCGTTCATAGTTTTTGTATACGTAACGCCATATCAAGGCCAAAATTTTCATAAAACTGTTTCACACAAGAAACGAAAACTAGCTGACGTACATAAATTAAGTAATTTATACGAAAAAAAAAGTGCCACGGACTATGCCAAGACACGTATAAAAACACTGCATTGGAATATTTTTGTAAAAATTACAGAATATATGAAAATTTTGAATTTTATATTCAGCGATTTTTTAGACATGCAAGAAGTATTCAATGCTGTTTTTATTAATGCCCTGACGTATCGCGTTACACTGTTCTTCACAGTGAATTATTAAATTTCTTAAAGTCAGTTAATTGATTTTCGTTTATTGTATAAAACCGTTTTATGCAAATTTTGACTTTCACGTGCCATTATACAAAAACTGTGTAAGCTAGAAATCCCCATCTCTGTAAAAAAATTTTCACATCGTATGTCTATAAAATAAACCATAACTCGTGCAAATATAAAAAAAATATTAAAACTATTAAAATTTTCCCCTTCCCTCCTTCCTTAACTCTACTCGTATGTATGAGATGCGAAACTTTATTCATTCGTAAAGTTTGTAAATAAATGTGTGTATGCTATAGTTATGTAATTAGTCAAAATTGTCATAGAGACTTGAATCAAGTTTTATTTTAATTCAGTATTTCAATGTGAACTGTTTTATGTACAGGGAATAGCCCAATTAACTTGTTTCGATGTTAACTAAATTTCATACGTAATTGCCGGCCTACCAGTATCAAACTATATAAAAGGAAGTTTGGAGGAAATATTTATGTTTTCACGCTGTAATAGCTACAGAGTGCACAGCGGGGTAGCGACAGAGTAGAGACTTGAAGAGAGAGGGTCAAACCAACCCTCTCCCCCCCCCCTTGAAGACGCCCATAGCCGTTGCTTGTAGGCGGGGCTTAGATGGTCGTCATGCTGTGACAAAATATTAAACATATGTAAATAATGGAAGTAAATTAATGAAAATTTAACAGTTTATGCTAGTAAATATAAATGTCAAATGTACTAATTTTCAAAATGATCGAATAAATGGTTTGCGTGTTGTTGAGGATACGA
>PNEQ01134701.1:0-10311 GCA_003012365.1 Medauroidea extradentata | reverse complement strand
TTAGGCATCAGTTTTGTATACTATTGAATATAGATACTCTTGTCTCGGGTGCCGGACGCGGGAGACGTCGACTAGGCATCAGTTTTATATATTTTTGGGTTAGAGATTCTTGTCGCGTGTGCCGAACGCGAAGGACGTCGGTGAGGCATCATTGTTTTTATTGTAGACACGCCTACGTAAAGTGACGCCTCGCGAATTTAAGAAGTCGGTGCGAAATTGATTTTATAGATTGGGCTATAAAATATCGGTTATGCTTGTATAGCATAAAAGGAGGTTTAATATTCAGAAATAGCGACTCCTGTACTCTGGCGCATCGGGTCCTAAACCCTACGTCACCAAATAAATGCAACCAATCGTTTATTTATTTGACCTACCGCAAGTATTATACTAACTGTATCCTCGAACAGTACCATTACCGTGCAGGTAAATACGAAAAGCAACGAATTAGTAGCAGAGATAAACGTTGCATGTAAGTAAGGCTGATTCTGATTTCGGTACCAATGTATCGACGCTCGCCTTCTTGAATATTTAACGGCGATAGCCATTTACGAACCTAAAAGACGGTTTCGACGACAAATGCTAACTTTATAAAATTAATGTTAAGAAGTTGATTCTTTGAATTAAATTTCTTGAGTGTGTGTGGCAGAAAAATAAACGCTAAACAGGTCATATTAAATCCACAGATTTTTAAAAGTATATATGAAATATCTACAAAACAACAATCCTAATAATGACATTTGCCAACTTAATGAACAAACATTTACCCATAATGATGCATTTGTTAAGCGTATTATTTTCTGCCGCAATAAAATCTATGAGATTTCGGGGTCAGGGACTGTTACTCAGAAATATATTACTCGAGAAAACTTTATGCTCGGAAAGTTAGTAAAACCTACGCTCTATAGCACTTTCACTTTTTTTTTTTGTAATTTGGCCTCCAGAAATCAACAATTTTAAACTTATGCTATTAGCGCTTAATTATGTTCTTCCCTCTTAATGGCGGTGGTGAGAAGGTTTTACGCCTCTTTAACGAGGTCTTAAGAGCTTATGAGGGTGGAGTGAGGTGAAGACATCCATACCCTAGCCAAGATACGAACACAGAACCTCTCGCACCGTAGACAGGCGCCTAACTGACTACACTACGGAGGCCGGCATGCCCTCTTAATGAAAACAGTCGCGTGTTTTTACTAAATATATAGTGCCTGCAAGAGTTTAAAGGCGTTGGACCCGTAAAAAATGTTTTTATATTGATGCCAAACACTGTTCAACTTTTACACATCAGATAAATTATTTCCCCAAACAAAAAACAGGTTCCATAGTTTTTGCATAGTCACTCATCAAACACACAAAATTGTTACTGCAATGTAGCAAAATTAAAAAAAATAAAATTAACCTATGAAATCAAGATCACCGGAATTGAAAGTGAGTGTATAAAGTGCATTTTATGACGTATTTGACAAAAAGTTAGTTTAAAAAATGTTAGAGGGCGTGGTACAGAATTCAACGCTAAAAGCATTAATCAATAACTGCAGGTTTCTTGATGCCAATTTGCAAAAATTAAACAACAGCAATCCTAGACAACAGTTTTAACCAACGTTTTAAACAAAAATGTTTCCAGTGTTACAAACTTCTGAGGCACAATCTCTGACGCCGGAACCTCGTGCATTTAACTGAGGCGCAAGAGATCAAACCTAACGAATTAGTAATTCTGGATAACATTAACTCATAAAGTTGGCAAATACCATTATCTAGGATTGTCGTTAAGTATTTTATCCATATTGACTTCGAAAAAAGCGTCGAAATCAATTAATGTTTTCAGCGTTTATTTATCTACCACAAAACGTTATTCCATTGTAATCTCAACGGTGTCTTGAAGTAGCTCATGGCATTTAGTGTCAGCGTGAATTATCTTGCTTCTGCAACTTAATGTTTTTTTTTATTTATTTTGGCTACACCGTAACCATCATTTTGTGACTTTGATGAGCGATTGCGCAAAAAACTATGAGGCCTAATTGTTTTTATTTGGGGAAATGATATGTTACATTATGTATAAAAGATGAACAGCGTGCGGAACAAATATAACAAATAATTTTTGTGGGACTAACATCGTTAATCACATCGTTTTTGAACACCTACCTTCACATATCTATACCGGAGAAAATCGTTCGTTTCATAAACAATCTGCTGCATTGTTTGGGAGTAGTTTGCCCGGTCACAATTCTTCGGGCACACATCGACAGGTTGCGAAGACACGACTACTATTACACACCACAGAACAGCGTAGATCTGCTGAAGCACACCAGCATACTACTTGCCTAAACGCCCGTCTCCGGCTGCGAACACATAACTAAAACTGTTCCACATAATTTCAGCCCGAGGAATGCGCACTGGCGATGACGTCTCTGGCCGTACCGAGGAAAACAGTGGGACTTCCTGCGTTCTCGGAAGTCCTGAGGCATGTTTGACCGCACCGTAGTTTCGGCTCCATAGGCGTAACTTCGGTGGTACAGGGGAACACGTCGCCCCTTCCCAACTTTACAAAAGATAAAAATGTAGTACATAAAACCAAGGGCGTCCATCATATAGATTGAAAGGGCGGTCAAGATCATAATATATGTTTATGTCAAAATAAACGGATATAGTCTGTGTATAAATTTGTAGCCACTAGCATATTTCGACACATGAAACCGCGTTGATTACGAAACTCATCAAACTGAAAATAGTTAAAAAACGAAACTAAACACATTATGGAACATCTGTAAGGGGGGGGGGGGGCGCACAGGTCCCCTTGCCCTACCCCTTTATGGGCGCCTTTGCAATAAACGCGAAACTGTGCTCGTTGCGACTATAATTTGCACAAATACTAATATTTGTGTGAACTAGTAATCCAAATATGCTTACTAACTACAAAATGAAAGCGTATGCATTATTACAATTTCGGTTAAAAAATTTACATTTTATTTTAATTTCCTTTACAAGTAGTAAATTCAATTTCTGGTCAATTATTTTATATTGAATTATTGGCGTAGTTATAGATTTCCAAGCAAGATCTTGACATATTAAATGTATAGTTCTTCTAAAATTACTTAAAAGTAATGTGCCACCCCCCCCCCCCAAAAAAAAAATATTAGTAGTCACGCTACACCTCTGGCTGGCACAGGGGGTACTCACTCAACAGTAACGATTATATATGCAGCGTCGTTGAAGATACCGGCTCGTGGGAAGCTGCGACACAGACGAGATGGCAAATTACACACCCCCGGCCTCACCCAACACACAATCTGCAATCCCTAAGGTCCGTCGTCGCAGAGGCCACGTTTCCTGCTTCTGATATTTTCTGTGACAGATGAAGCCGACATGGCAGTGGCGCAACCAGAATTTTTGTTCGGGGAGGTGGGGGATATTAAAACAGGGTCGCAGCACTGTGCATATATATATATATATATATATATATATACACACAAACACACACATTAAATGGTCGTAACTTGAATTTGAATAAGCGCGGGAGGGTCGTTTCGAACCTGGGAATATTATAAAGTAAAGCCGGTAACCCCCCCTTCTAATATCAAAGCGAAGGGTCGGTGTGTAAATTTTGGATTTCAAATAGCAAAATGTTGATATTTAAGAAGCGTCTCATGTAAATAAATTAGCACCATTTTAGGATGATGTGTTAATTCAAATTTCTCAAAGAATAATACACCTACGACGGTAAATTTTTTACGCAAAGATAGAAACCTTATCTTTGCTATTAAAGTGGAAGTTTTTATACTGGAATATCTACATGGTTATTTAAAATGTAGGATTTGAACTAAATATTGTAATAGGGCCCCGTGTGCATATAAAACGCATTCTTCTACTAAACAAATAATTTACTTATACATCTGTATTAAAATCCTTCAGTAACTTTTTGTGACAAAATCTACTAAAGGCGAAGCGTTTTACGTATTTTCCGTCCTTTTTTTCTCTTCTACGCTCACAGATACTCTCCTCTGGTCAATGTCACACCTTGATATCCACTCCTCAGTGTGCCTTCTCTAAGGAGAACACGCCCAACTGTTGCTCAAAGTATACTTCTGTCAGCCGCTTGCTCAAGCGGACCAGGACTTTCTTGTATAAGGTAAAAATGAGCCGGGGGGGGGGGATCTGTACCCCCTGAAGGCGGGCCCCCCCCCCCCCTGTTTGACAAATATTATAATTTGACATTTACAGCATTATACTTTTAAATCCTAACAGTTAAATTTATTCATCAACTATAAGTAAAATGGTAATATTACCTTAGATAAATGTAACCATTACGGTACTCAAAAATTTTTCACGTAATTTTTGGGGGGAGGGGTTATTTCAACCGCTCTCCCAATGGGCGCGTCACTGGCTGGTGGGTTTCCCCTACGCTTCGTTCAATTGGGTTGCAATGGTGTAGCAGTCAGACCTTTCCCCTCGCACCACGGCAGTGAGGACTCGTTTCTTGAGGTTCCCGTTGACGAGTGTTAAGTTTCTCCGCGGTAATACCTTTTCCCACGCACTTGCATTTGCTCCGCCAGAAATCGAACCGGTTTCATAAAGACTCATTCCCCGTATTTCCTGTTCAGACGAACGCTTCCGCAATCGCCTTCAGTAATCTGAGTAATAACTAAATTTGTGATTGACTCCTTACATCTAGCGTGGCGTTTATGTAAAAGGTGAAGTACCTAACTATTACACTAGGTGGAACTTACCATCGGGGATGATATTAACTACGGAAAGATACACTATTGTTCTGCTTTTTAAAGAGAGAAATTTCTCCAGAGAAGCGTTTCCAACTGCCGTCACCAAGAGTACGTTGTCGTAAAGTTTTGCTTACTCGCAAAAGATAGCGACACTCGCAAACGAGAACGGTCACAAATACGAAAACGCAATCTAAATTACGACGCAGCGTAAAGTTGCGCTCAGTAGCAAACTAGCGTCGACGGGTCTTACAACGCCTTTGAAAGAAGTATGGAGATGTAGAGTCCTCAACTTGGACTATCTAGATACGCAACCCCCCCCCCCCATGCGCTTCAAACGCGTTGCAGGTACGAAAGAAAAAAAACTAGAAACTCACTGTTAAGACGTTATGCTCATTAAAAACATTGTTTGTAAGTCTTCCAACGTAGCTAAAAACTACGTACTTCAAAATATACTATCTGGATGTATATGAAACTCAGATATACAACATACCGACAAACTGTAGGTGTTTGTTGAGGTGAAAATAGAATGTTTGATGCATGGAACCCATGGTCCAGCTCACATACAGTCTGTCTCATGTAAGAATTCCAATTTTTGTCAGCTGTGTTCTGATTCCTTTTACAGCTGTTGCATTGGAATAAGCAGCATTTTCCTTTAAAGTAAGTAATTTTTGCAAAAATACACACAGCTGGCTCTTACCTCAAGTGTAAATTATTTTTCTGTAGAGATTTGTACACGTGATAGTTTTCAGAACTGTCAAGATCTGGAATTCTTATGTGTGACAGACTATAGGAAACGCTGCAGATGCTTACAAAGTTTGAGAATATATGAACAGTGTTTATAATATTCAGGAAACTACTTGCTTGACAGGAAAAAATCTGGTTACGAAATTGTTTTACCGAAAGCATTAATAGCGTGAAGGATTTGTATATTTAACACACCTCAATAACCTTGAAAGGGGGTGTTACTACCATTATTTCTTTGAAAAATTAATGTGACAGTAAAAAGTTGCTATTTTTGGTCAAACATAATTAATGACAGACAATAAATTAAAAAAAAAACAGTCTAACGCCCGTCCTTTTATAGCAATCATTAAATGTTTGATTTCAGAAAGAAGTGCTATTGCTTACCAGGTATGCAACCAGGAATTACTGACTTGTGTTCTGCACCGTATTGGAGTGTGTGGTAAAACAATAGCGAGGTGAACAAGTAACAGAATAGGTGTGATTGTTCCACTTCAACGAGAAATAAAATATTACATAAAATTTAAGTCTACACTAGCCATGTCATTCTGCAGCATCATAAAAACCCTACAACTTGTATTCACATTGGTGGCCTCCCATTTCATTGCAAAACGAGTCGGCGTATCGATAACTGGCGTACTCTTTCGAAAACACCTGGTGTATCTTGAATTTTGTCACATGCAGCCATTATCCTAGTTAGCAGATCTTCCTACGACTAAATGGGTGTATCGTACACTAGAGCCTTGACGAATCCCCACAGGAAAAATCAAACGCACTAGCCACGCAGCAGGGCCACCTCTTCCAATCCACTGTGCTGGAAATGCTATGTTGAGGTGATTGCCCTAAAAGGTAGAGTATTAGACAGTTTTTCTTCTAAACACATTTATTTTTCTAATTTTTCCACCATTTATTTATGTTTGAATAAAAATAGCAACATTTTACTGTGAAATACATACTTCAAAGAAATAAGGGTAGTGCCACCCCCTTTCAACGTGATTGAGGTGTGTTAAATTTACAAATCCCTCACGTTATTATTGTTTTCGGTAAAATTATTTCGTAACCAGAAATTCCCTTCAAGCAAGTAGTTTCCTAAATATTACAAAAATTGTTCACACTTTCTCAACTTTGGAAGCGTCTACAGCACTTCCTATGAGAGCTGGACCATGGGTTCCTTACATAAAGCACGTTATTTTCAGATCTTTCCCACCAGCAAAATTATATGATCACCGTTTAACGCTCCATAGTTAAAAGAGACCTGAAAAATTCGCCTCTGTCTTTTGGTCCCAAGCAAGAATTCCAACAACTGTAAGTTCGTGCAACTTTCGCAATTGGCCTGTGACTTGACACTTCCTGGACGTCGCTTAGCCAATAGTACAGAAGCAACTAAATGCAGGCCCATATCACTGCGTCATCGAGCAGCCAGTGAGCAGATAATTAGAGGTACGTCAATTTCGCGGATTCATCTGGCAGTAGCCTAGATTGCTCAGTCCTGTACACGCTCTGAATACAGTCGATTATTAATTGGCTTACAACATTACAAGCGATAGCTCTATGAATCATTTCCTTATTTACTACTGGCTTGCGGCAGTCAAATGCGTTTCGTGACAGCCGCCAGCTAATCACACACGTGATTATGAAGCATATATTTTTGGCGTTCAACCTGACCTGGAATGTATCTGCGAAATTTACGTACCTCTACAGATAATGTCTGCTTGAATACACAGATGTTCTTGGAGGCTAGCCTTCAGGTCAATGAACCCGCGAATTTTACCCGTCTCTACCCGCCATAGTTAGAGCTAGGAATATTTCGCGAGTTCAACGACCAACGTGCCAGAATCCATAACCTGTGTATACCGAAGCCCTACCATTTGTCCATTACCTGCTACTTATTCAGACAGCAGACAACGAACGTATATACGGGGCTTGAGTATGAATAGGACATTGGATTCTAGCATGCAGGTCATTGAACTCGCGAATATTTCCTAGCCCTGCCCACAGTAAAAATTGTTCGGCGGGACACTTGCATGCTATTTCAGCTTTGGCTCGATGAGGCGATGCGGCATCCGATGCGCGCTTGAAAGTCGCTCAGTCATTTCTGAGCCTCTAACGCGCAGTTTAACAGCGTCCAACACGGCGCTGAAAGCAACAGTTTAAAACAGAAGATTTCTCGAAGCCAATTTGCGAAAATCATAAACAACACTACTGGACAATATTCTTTGCCAACTTTACTAGAAAATAACGTTACACTAACTATTCAATTACACTTGAATAATGACATACATTCGCGGCGGTGCAGTGGTCAGACCATTCGCCTCCACAACGGCGATCTGAGCTCGATTCAAGACAGGAGTTATTCCAGATTTTCGCAAGTGGAAAACGTGACGGACGTTGCCATTGGTTGGCGGGTTTTCTCGAAGTCCTTCCTGTCCCCCGTTGCTCCATTACTCACGAGCGCTCTAAGACCAAAATCTCTTTACATCCCTTATAACTTTTCCACACAACACACCCCCTGTACTTGAAATCCTAAAAGGACTACAAGGCAAATCTGACAGCTGCCTTGCCCAACTGAACCATGTAATGCCTCCTGGACCGTTTATTGCCACGCAACAGCCTTTGCTATGAATGCGCACTGGAGTATGTTTTCTGTTTTCCTTATAAGAGAGACGTTCAGCAACGCCGGGCGAGACAAAGGCATGACGAAGAGAAAATTGCACCACGCGACGAGGCGTTTCGAAACTATCCCGGAGCCGATCAAGACACTTTATTCATAATCACTGAGAGCACCGTAATGACGTAAACGTCCATTGTCTAGAGCATATTTAATCCGGCCCTTAGCAGTAATTTTCTATAAATATGTTTAACAAGCTTTCAAGTGAAGTATTTTGGTGATGAAACACAACACACTGGCCTGCAAGTCTTCGCTACCCACGTACTCTCGGCTCGTAGCAAAGAGACAAACCACGTTCGCGTGTTGCCTCTATGGTGCGTTTTATGCAGTGTATCCGGAAACTTAGTCAATGTATGTCTATCAGATGTAACATTGACAAAAACCTGTTCGACAGAAGTAGCCAATTGATTCACACTAGAACAGCAATAAATAAGAAAAAAATCCGTCCTAATTAAGTTTGGACCAAAAATTAACGTTATCTACAGACATTTAACAGTGGTCAGTAACGTGTACGTCTTTAGCGCTGGCGAGGGGTGACGGGATGTGAGTATGGGAAAACCCGCCGACCAGCGACATTGCCCGGCGCAATTCTCACATTCGACCCCGCCGGGAAACGTCACTCGGCGCTCACAAACTAAAGGGGTTCCTTATCTGCACATGACATGTGTTGCAGCAAGTTGCGATTTTTTTTTACGAAACTATTTAACGAACATAACATTTGTATAGGATCTTTGTAAATGAAACACACATCAAACTACGACGCTATACGTTTAAAAATTCAGCACACTTGTTAGAAAAATTATTTTCGAGCTCCTCAAACTTTTTAAACACTGCTTTTTCAGACGACGTATGTGAGAAAATACGAAACAGATCAAGACATTAACTTGTGTTGCACTTTAAACCATAATTCCACAAATACAATAATATGGTCACCGCTTATACAGTCCCACAGGAAAAAAATAATAACAGTAACGCAATGCACCAAAGTTAAATGGCTTGCATGTAGAGGTGAAATTGCATTAGAAAAGCTGGTCCGCGGCACCCTCCACCGAATTTTAAGCCATACACAAACACAGCCTATAGCGGAAATTCCCGTGAACTTTTTTTTTCCTTCTTAGTTTAAGAATATTTTCAGTTCAATTTTTCACACCTCTTGTCTACACCTTCATAAAAAAACGATTGTTACCGTACACGTCGATTATAGAAAACATTATTTAAATGTTTAGTGAGCAAACTGATTTGTTACTATACAGTGGATATTTTAATCCTTCCAAATGGTTAAGTTCCAATTTATAAAGAGGTGACTGACGAGAAAAAAAGAAACTACAACATACGTATTTCGAAACTTGAAGTCAAACTCGGCAACAGATTCTAAGCTCCTTCTATACCGTTATATGTTACTCATGTCGGACACCCTGTTCTTCAGATGAGGACAGCCACCGGAAGTAGAGCCATAAACACAAACGATAGGGTTTTATCTCTGAAGTCTGTTGTCGGAAAGTTTCCAGTTAGCTTTCTGGCGTGTGTGAGCTCTAGTCTGGCCAGATGTTATCTAAGCAACATCACATCACTTGAACTTTGCTCCCCTACCACACATTTTATTCCACGTGCTGCAGACTACCGACATATTTTATTTTTGCTCAGTACTGTTGACATGATTCCCGGACATTCTGCACAGTCATTGCTCATTCAGAGCTCCCGGAAGAAAGCACTTAACATACACCACCTGCAATCTCTCAACGAGTCTTGTAACTTTTGGGAGTATATGAAAATCGCAACAATTCTTCGGACATCCGCCATTGCTAGAGCCACTGACTTTTGGCGAAAAAAGTTTTACACCAACTTATTTCAATGTCGTACGTGCCCATCTGTGGTTATTTTTCTTGGTTATTGGCAGTTTCACTTTGTGCAGACAATGACAAGAAGGTTACTGCAACACAACACGTGTGTGATTTGCGGGTAGAATCCCAAGACGCTAGGAGTTAATACAACATACAACCACGGACTAGAGCACATAAGGCATTGAGACGGGCTGGTGCAAAATTATTTAACCAAAAATCAGTGGCTTCAGCCACTGCAAACGAATGCTGCCGAGTCTCTGAACGCCCGCTATTCGAAGCCAGTATCAGCTGTTGTCAACAAAGATGTAACATAAAACTGCCTGTGATTTGGCTAGGGCGGGGGGGGGGGGGG
>PNEQ01134679.1:0-17443 GCA_003012365.1 Medauroidea extradentata | reverse complement strand
CTTTCTCATTCACCCGATGTCGTGTTCCTTACTGAAACCTGGCTCCATCCCACCACACCTCTCACCGTCCCAGGATATGTCATCCACCGCGCCGACCGTGATGGCCGGGGTGGTGGCGTGGCACTCCTGCTCCGTTCCTCCATTTCCCACCACCGCCGTCATCTGTCTCTCTCCGCTGCGACTGAGGCGGTCGCCGTGCATGTTCATGGTGCTCCTTATGCTCTCACCCTCATCTGTGTCTACTTGCCCCCTCAGTTCCCCTTCCCTGTAGCCGACGTTGGAGCCCTCGGTCGCCTCGATGTACACGTCGTGGCTGCCGGGGACTTCAACGCAACCCATCCTTCTTGGGGCTGTCCCACCTCCAATCGGAGGGGGACTTCCCTCCATCGCTTCCTCCGGTGTTCCCACCTTTCTCTTCACGCTCCCACCACACCAACTTTCTTCCCTACCCAACTTCGGCGTCAACCCAGTATTATCGACTTTGCTCTTGCTTCCAACCTCCCGGTCCTGTCAGACCTCCACACTACCACCTCTGGCTCCTCCGATCACCTCCCGGTCCATTTTACCATTCACTACTTCCCCTTTACCAACCCTCACCTCCCTCGCTTTGACTTCCCACGTGCCGACTGGCGAGGATTCTCCTCCACCTTATCCAACAGCATTGATTTGACTGTCTCCTTTAATACCCCTGACGACATTGACTCCCATGCTTTATCCTTCACTCAAGCCATTTCTTCTGCCGCTGATACCCACATACCCCTCACCAATCCCCGCGCACTCTCTGCTCCCCCGTTCCCAACCTACATCCGAGACGCCTTGTCTCTGCGGAACCATTTCCGCGGCCGGTGGCAGGCATCTCGCAACCCGTGGTATCGACGGTTATACGTCATACTGCGCGGGAGGTGTCAGCGGCTGGTCGCGGGGTGGCTCGCTGCCCGGGAGACTCGGCGTCTCCAGGCCCTCTCAGCGACCTCTGGGTCCCTCTGGTCACACCTTCGCCGTCTCCGTTCTGTCCCCACCCAAATTCCTCCACTCACCACACCTGCCGGCATTGCCGAAACCGCCATCGACCGTTCTGCTGCCCTCTCCTCTTACCTTCACTCCAACTTTATCTCTGCTGCTCCAGCCACCCTCTCCTCCTCGTCTTCAGACGACGAGGACCACCCTCCTCTTCTCCCTACCCACGTCACTCTTCCACTGCTACCTGCCCACCTACCTTTTTTCCTCACCACCCCTGCCGAAATTCGCACCCTACTCGCCTCTCTCCGACCCTCC
Organism: Medauroidea extradentata; assembly: GCA_003012365.1. Lineage (NCBI taxonomy): Eukaryota > Metazoa > Arthropoda > Insecta > Phasmatodea > Phasmatidae > Medauroidea > Medauroidea extradentata. The sequence goes on along the minus strand of PNEQ01134679.1, from coordinate 16,168 downwards.
TCTGCCCCTGGTCCCGACAACCTTCCTGCTCCGATTCTGCGCGCCTTGCCTCGCAAGGCCGTAGTCTTCCTCACCCGCCTTATCAATGCCATCCTTCTCTTTTGTCACTTCCCGTCCTGCTGGAAGTCTTCCATTGTTGTCCCCATCCCCAAACCTGGTAAACCCCCGTCTCTCCCATCCTCCTACCGCCCTATTTCCCTCCTACCCATTCTCTCTAAGGTCGCTGAGAGAGCCATCCTTGCCCGTCTTCTACCCGCAGTCACAACCACCAATCTCCTTCCACCACACCAGTTCGGATTCCGCCCATCTCACTCCACCTCCCATGCCATTGCCCGTGTGGAGCACCTGGTGGTGCATGGGTTTTCTAGGCGGCAACACACAGGCATGGTACTCCTCGACCTTGCCCGCGCCTTTGATTCCGTCCCACATGCCCAACTCATCTCTCGCCTCTCTTCCACTGCTCTTCCTCCCCACCACATCCGCCTCCTCTGCTCGTACCTGGACGGCCGCTCCTTCTGGGTACGAGTGGAGGGGTCCCTTTCAGCCCCTAAACCTATTCCCGCTGGAGTCCCTCAGGGCGCCATCCTCAGTCCCCTCCTTTTCACTCTCCACATTTCCGACCTCATTCCACCCCCCGGCACTTACCTTGTCCAATACGCTGATGACACCTGGCTCCTCGCCTCCTCCATCCATGAGCGCCTGCTCAGGGAGCGCCTCAGTCGTAGCCTCACGTCTCTCAACACCCAATTCCTACAGCACGGCATCGGCCTCAACCACTCCAAGTCCTCCGCTATTCTTTTCTCACGTTATCACCCTTCACACTCTCATCCTCCTACTATCGCCTCAACCCCCATTCCATGGTCACCTACTGTCCGGTACCTTGGCATCACCCTCGACTCCCGTTTCACCTTCATCCCCCATTTCGCCTCCACCGTCACCAGAACTCGTGCAGTCCTTTCCCAACTAGCCCCGATCCTTCGTCCTCGCTCTGGTACCCCACTTGACACCCGACTCACCGTCTATCGCTCCTTGGTCCTCCCGCTTCTCATCTATGCTAGCCCCGCTTGGTCACACTCCTCGCTGTACAATCTCCGCCCCCTCAACCGTACTTATTTTCTTGGTATCCGCCTCCTTCTTGGCCTCCCCCGTTCTACCCTCCGTATTTCACTCCTTGAACGATCCCGCCTACCTCACTTGTACACCATCCTGTCCAAAGCCACCACCAAATTCATCTCCAAATGTTCCGCTCACTCCAACCCCTACATCCGGCAATTGGGCGATCCGCCCCCGCCAACGACACACCCCCGACGGCCGCTCTTCAGCGTCGACCACCTGCACGTCGCTCCTGACCAAGGACTTCCGAACTTCGCCGCCGGGGATCGCGGTGGCTAACGTCGGCCCTGCCCACTCCTGACGCCCGCACCCTCCCCACCGAGGACATCCATCACCGTCAACTGAGGACCGCCATCACCCCCCTGGACTGAAGACCACCGGACGCCACTGAATCGCCATGGATTTCACCACATCACCGCCAACCTCCTTCGCCTAGACACTCGTGCCTGCCATTTCCATCCCGGCACGCACCGCCTTCCATCATCACATCACCGTACCACCCAGCAGTCCTCATCTTCGCTCCCCCTCATTATTACTAACCCGCTAGGACACATTGTTGTCGGTACGGGTAATTGCATGAACTGATGTAACATGCGCTACTCAATAAATTGGCTCATGTAGCCTAACAATATTTTGTTCGGGGCTGAAAGACACTTTCGACCCCCTTTAAAAAAGAAAAAAAAACAGAACTTGTACACATTTACAAGCAGGGTTAAAAAATAAGTTTCCCAGTGTTACGAGGTATGTTGGGACAGGCAGTAACAAATTAGGCCAACAAGTAAACAGCAGAAATACTGCAAGAATGTACTTGTCAGTGTTTTAAGGAACAGGATTGTAAGAATCATGAAGCTAATGATGACTGGGTGTAACTTAGAACGCTAAGAATGGGTTGGAGAGTATACAATATACGGGAATTTAACAAACACGCATAACCAATTGAAAAGGAACTGCATGTAAATTATTTTAAGTTGTAAACAAATTTAGTGATCTTTATAATGATTCTCTCAAGTTACGTGGCATTTTAGTTCAGGCAACTGTTCCTGCACACACACTCAGGGTGCAGTAATCTATTTTGGCAAGTGACATGATTTGTGGCCTTAAAATCACCCTAATTTAAAATTATTTTGTCTAAAACAAGTCAGTATTATTTAAAGTAAAAAATTAGGGCTGACTATTTCAGGGTTAGAGTTGTGTACAAGTGTGGAATATGGTATAGGTCGTTCGGAATAAAATGAGTACTAAAGATTTAACCTTTGAAAAAAGTCACTAGCCATTACTGCATATAATCCTACATTTACTACAGTTGCCTTACTGCTTGTATGGTTGGCAGCGTATTGAAGTAAGTAGTTCCGTGTATTTTCCTGTTTAAATACAGCAATACTGAAATAAAATGAACTAAATTTGAGATAACTATGTTTTACATAATTAATAAACGGTTTTTGTCAAACTATATAGGTTCCTATCGACTACACAAATTATCTTAAACGTGCATGCATTAAGAGACGTGTCCAGATAGGTTAGACGTTCCTCGTCGTTGAGACGTTACGCGTGGAAAGATACGAATTTGCTGCAAAGAGAAATTTAACAGGGCTTCTTTGAGTGCTCACTTTATTCCGAACCGCCTATACAAACACAATACGCATTATTGTTTTATGCAGTGTTGTTTAAATTCTTAAATACGTGATAAACAATAAATTACCTGTAGTACTTCCTGCTGACGTTCTTTTAAAATTAGAATGAAGTAATATTTTTGTAATTTTGTAGCTGGTTCAGTAGGCAGTTTTATGCTTATATTTTCCTTCAGCCACTTCATTCCGACACTACCTACGTACTTCATACTCACCTGTCACTCCTCACCAGCACTGACCAAAATCACTGACTTGTTCACTTATGCTTATGCTGGTGGAGTGAATTTTACCTTTGGAGGAGTTTGTGAAATATAAGAAGGCTGGAAATTTTAGTAGGGGTTTAGTGGGTTTTTAAGGAAATAGTTTACAGGACTCAAATGACAACTGAAATTACCTTATGTGTGTACAATTACCACACACTCTGCCACTGAAACTATTTACTGCAGTGTGTTCAGTATCAGTTAAATTTATAAAACAGTTGTTGAGCAGGTACGCAAGTTTGAATTGCAAAAATTAAATTAATTACTGTACAGAAAATGGTGAAAATTAAGATAGTAAGAATGTATAACATCTACTCATAGAATTTGTGTTTTTACAATCTTTGTTAACTAGCACTTTACAAACATGTACGAGAAGAAATCTCGTTGTGTACAAGCGGAGGGAGTAGAAGCATAAATGTTTACTGTAGTTCCCTTTAACTCTGCTAAACTGTCCATCAATCCAACACACAGCATTTTATAATATTTTCGAATAACTTAAGTTAAACTACAAAAAATTAAGAGTGCTCAACAGATTGGTATGTACAATAGTACAAGATGTGTATTTCTGCAAATTACTATGTAATGTGCAATGTTGTTGAAAAGAATAGGGGGTTGTAGTACACAAATAAATTGGAATGGTCAATGATGGGAAATGAAATTAAAATAAACACAAATAAAATAATGAATGTGCTATTCACTAAGAAAAGAGAGGGGGTCACAAAGAGGTACTTTTTTGGGAATGAGATTGGGAAGTTTGATTTAACATACATATTTAGGAGTTTTTCAGGATTATTTGCTTTGGGGTGAGCAGGTAAAAAGAGTAACTAAATCTCAGATAAGGGTGAAGAGCACTGGCTCTGCTGGGGAGGGTTTTGAGGGGCACAGACAGGAAAGTAATGACAAGGGGTGCATCATTGTGAGACCAATTTTTCAATACGCAGCAGCAACTGGGACTTGTGCCTAGAAGAGGAACTTATATTATGTACTGTAATAACAAACAGGGGCGATTCTAGGAAATTATATCTGGGCGGGCCCCAGAGACCCCCATTCCTCAAGCCAAAAGAAATGTTGGATGATAAGGTGCAAAATGGTGCTATTTAAGAAGTTTCCGAACCAAAATGTGAATAACCCATCTTAAGAAATTGCTATATTTTTAAGAATCTTCGTGCTTTGTGAACATTCTTCCAATGCTCTAACAACACAGTTGAAACGTAATTTGAAAAAAAGTACACCTATCCATCTGTCCAGTACAGCAGTTATAATGTTCCGTTTTAGCTGCCAATTGGAAAATGACGATTTAGTTAAAAAATTAAATGAAAATAAAAAAATTCACATGAAAATTTTGGGTGGGTCCAGGCCCACCCGCAAAAACCACCACTGATAACAAATCCTATATCTCTTGAGAAAAATGCTTTCTGTGAGATGTAGGTTAACTAAAAAATTAGATACATAATAGGGCAGCTAGGTGGGATATAAATAAGTGGAGAAGAGCTGAAGGATAAAAGGGAGAGGAAGAACAAATACCCTCAGAAATGGTAAGAGCTTTTTTTTCGGAGGGGGGTGTAGGAGCACAGCGCAAGAGAGACGAGGAAGGTAGAGCAGCTGCAAGGATGTTCAAGGTGGTGAGAGGAGTGGGAGCATGAGCGCAGCTGAAAAGCTAGGTAACAAGGCACACAGGGAGATCTTCAAGGGAAAAGGAGACCACGAGAGGAAACTACAGAGGGTTAGAATGAGAACTGAAGGAAAACAACCACCATGATAGCAAGAATAGGCTAGTACAGAAGTGTTATAGGTTGGTGGAAGAATTGAAAAGGGGATTGGGCAGAGGGTTTCCTTGTCACTAGACAGCTGACCAATTTTAAAGTAAAATTTTAATTGAGAATTCCAACAATCAAATTTTTTTGTCTAGCTACCATTTCTTGCATGATGTTTTCTGGATTTACAGTAGTTATTTTGCAGCAGTTAGATTATACTGAAATAGGAAATTTTGGGATGTAGGCCTACAACCCCGTAATCATTTACATTTCTCATAAATTTTTTTGCAAATTTAATATAAACAATCCAGCTAACAGTTATGTTAAAAGTTGTGCAATTTTAACTACAGGATTTGGTAGAAAATTTATTTTTCTTGGTTGTCTTGTGCTCTCATAAACACTAGGCGTAGGCAATACAGCAAACACATTCAATCTCCAGAAATTAATTTTTCGTGAAAAGTAGGCTAACACAAAAATGTTTCCAATTCAGTAGGCCATGGTAAAACGAGATACAACAGTCGTCATTGCACAAGTTAATTTTGAAAGTATTTTCATAGGCTACAAGTGTTGACCTAAGTATGTTTACGATTACTTATTCTATATCACATGAATGAACCATTTGGCACGAATGTAAAATTAAATATCTTGACGCGGGTTGTTCCGTAACTCCCTCTCTCTGAGCCGTTGTGCGCATCAAGCCACCATTACGGAATGGGCCCGTACAGCCACGACATGTGGGAACGCACCCGGCCACATGGGCACACGAGGTAGCTGTGTCCAGACGTCGCCCCCGCGACGCCGGGTGCCACCAGTGTGTGCGTCGGCCCCAAAGAACTGCCATTAAATGGTAGGAATGTGCCCCCTTGACGAGAAGCGACGCAAATCAACGTTAAAGTTAAACACTTCGTAATAGCACTCCCATACTTGCTCCGTCCATGGGAGTTACGTCATTTAGCAGGCAGTAATATACAAAGGCCAGGGGTAAGTGTGTTCCATGTGTACTGTGTCTCTTTTAAGCCTTTTCGTATTTAACATTAAACCCAGTAATACACCCTTGCGCCTCGCGGCAAGTTGGACTCGCTCGTGCAGCCAACTTCACCGCCCAAATATCTGCACGTGTTCTCCCCCAAACATTTTCATGTTTCAGTTAATCAGTAATTACCAGTGTTGTGTCATAATTATTATTATTCAATTAACGTAAAAATTCAGTGTCTAATTCTTTAAGTGTCTTGTGGTTCAAAATTTCATGTAACTTTAATTAACATAAACTCTCTATAAACTAGCCCGTTATTCAAATTTGGGACTCTAACCCTCAAACTGTGTTATTGTGAGTGTTTTGGGTCTTTGCCCTTGTTTAATTTAGTGATTTTGTGTTTTTCGTCGAGTGCTTCCCGCGCTTTGGCGGCATGACGTCATGCACGCGGGAAGGACTCGCCAGTTGGCATTACGCGGCGGACCGGGACGATCGACGAGCTCGTCACTCCGGGCCCTTCAAGACTTTGTGTTAATCAGTAGTGTATCAATAATCATATTTTCAACTGGAACATTGTATATAACTTTGCTGGCCCAGAGGTGTACCATTCACCCCTGCAACTCGTCGCCCAGGGGCGTGACTTAAATTCTATTTTTCGCCCGCGCTGTGAATTTTCACTTTACAGCATCGCCCACCGGCCGGGCTTATGGCTGGATCCGCATATTGCGCCACCAGTGTGTGTATTATTGGAGCATGGTGCTTTTCTAATAAATATGTTTACAACTACAGGTTCGTATTTATTGCTTGCCACTTCACGGCCATCAGGGCACGGGACCCTTCAACCCGCCTTCCAGTGCTATACCTACAGTATGTTTTATGTGTGTACTTTTAACTTAGTGCTACGGGCGTGGGGAACGTCATAAGATTCCCCTGCGTAAGTAATTTAGCGACGTAGAGTGGGGAGTATTTTTGCAATGACACGGCCGTCGGCCACGTGGCCCTGAAACTTAGAGTCTCTGCTCTCATGAGTGCCTGTTCTCTCTTAAGGGGCTGGTGCACTGGGCAAACAACACCTAATGACGACCTCCGCTCACCTCAAATTGTCGCCCAACTTGTGTGGCGTTAACAATCACGCACCAACGCAGTTACGGTTACTGTAAAATTCGTGCGCGGAGACAGCGTGGTCGCCATTGTCGGAGGCAGAGGGAGAAAGTACGCGAGGGCGGCCATCTTGTGGCAGCAACTGGCCGCGCGACCCCCTCACCACCCCCGCTCCATCCAAGGGGTGGCAGCACGCGCATCAAGGACAGCGTCACCCCCCCAGGCCACCTGCCGCCAGAGCTACTTCCCCTACCGTGCCATGCGCGGGGAGTATGCTGCACCAAGGTCGGTGACCTGACTAGCTGATCGTCCGCACCGTGCGTAGTAATGCGCTTCCGCGACATGGCATACCACGGAATATACGGAGCCACTGGCCACGTGTGCGACCAATGCCACGAGCCTCTGCCTGAATATCCGGCACACCACAGATGCCACGTGAAGGCTCTATTACCAAACTGGCATTCACATAACATCTTCCACGACAATCACGACTTTCTGCTGCAGATGACGTCCGTTTATGTACCTGCATGGACGGGTACGCAGTGTGGGCCAAGACGGGAAGCTGCCAACTGGAATACACTGTGTGCAACCCCGTGTGCGTGCGCAGCACAACAAACAAACTTTAAACCGGAACCAAACTACAGTGACATTTGGAAGCGTAAAGTGTGTGACATCCTGGTCTGTCTGCATCCAGGACAGTGCACCGTACCGTGCGTGATGTGTTCCGCACAATACCACGAGGGATGCTTGTCGGCCGTGGAAGTGGTGAAGGCACACACCTTTCCAGTGCGACATATGCGAGACGAGCGCGGAAGCCACAACGGCACACTCACCAAGTGACGGCACAAAACACCGAGTCTCCGCACTATTCGCGACGGAAGGCGGCAAGGTACCTGATCCACCAGTACGCGAGTGCAGACGACCGCGATGCCACGTGGAGGTGGGAGCTACGTTGCGGTGCAAGTACTGTGAGCAAGACGCACATATGGAATGCCTCATGGTCGAGGAGAAGCAGACGGTAGTCGGCACGGGCTTCCTGTGTTTTGGCTGTATCGCTGCTACGCAACAACCTCCATCGGAGACACCGAACTGGCATAACCACCCCACCGAGGTCAGCAACCAAGGTTACATTGCTGTCCCACGAACAACTGTCGCAGTCATTCAGAACATGTCCATACCGCCAATGTTTACGAGTGCCTGGCGCACTCCAGTGACGCCACGGGTGACGGAGGCGGCCACGACGCGCCCGCCAGCCATAACGACACCACGCCAATTCCAGACGCAACCAACTTTCGCGGGATTGACGAGCGAGGAACCGTAGGCGTTCCTCGAGGACTGTGAAGGCTGCCTACACCAGTACGGCGTTAGTGATGAAGCATGGCCGCAAGTCATCAGGAAGCAGCTGACGGGCCAAGCCAGCAGGTGGTGGTCGAGTATGACGCGATATGGGATGGCGTGGAACGAAATTCGGGGACTGTTCCTGTCACAATACGGGGAAGCATTCATGTCACTACAAGCACAAAGCCGGCTCGCGCTGGAACCACAGGGGAACGAGCCACTGCCAGCGTTTGCATCGCGCAAGTACCACCTACTGCGCAAATACCAACCACACCTTAGTGTACGACAAGTGCTTACTACCATCGCCGAAACCGCGCGCCCAGAGTTCCGCGCTTCGCTAGTGCCACTACTGATGTACGAGCCAGTAGAGTTCATAAAGGCCACCACACTGTTCGGGAGAGAGACGATCCAGCCGCCCGCGACACTGCGCGGGAGCGGCGGCGCTGACCGATCCACAACAGCTGCACAACTAGCAACACCAAGGACAGCGGCGACAGGCGGCGAGCAACAACGCGAAAGGAACACAAGGTATGAGAGTGATTATTCAAAGGGTGATGTGCATGCCAACATGAAACAGCGACGCTCGCTAGACTTTTCCAAGCCACCCCCGTTCCCATGTCAGTTCTGCCATGGCAACCAGTTGCATTGGCATAAAGACTGTCCTAGGGCGCCGGCAAGGCCCAGGCAAGGGGACAAGAATAACAGGTCCCAGTCGGGAAACGGGCAGTAGGGGCCACGGGACCTGACGCTACCGTGTACCCCAGTGTCAATGTAAACAACCAGACACCACAACACGCTCTACTCCAGCAAATCCATTGTAGACACCATCCGTTAATCAAAATTTTAGTAAGCATAAACAACCTCCGCTGTTATGCGCTAGTAGACACAGCGGCTTCACACAGTTTCATTCGGCCAGAATTTGTTAATACTAAAACCATGTTGAAATTCAATCAGCGCGTTCAGCTAGCTGCCAAGGGCGCGAAGTGCCAAGCGATAGGCCAAGCCACTATTGTTGTACACATCAGGGACATAGAGACAATACCAACTGCTTTGGTAGCACCGGAGTTGAGGGAGGACGCCATCTTGGGCCTGCCTTGGATTACTGAACTCAACACAGTGGTGGAGCCCGCGGCGAGAAACATACACTTCGGCACTGTTGAACACAGAACCGCATACAGTACAGAGGCGAAAACGAGGGAACTTGCTGCCACAGTTAGACTCGAGGATATCTCAAACGAAGTACCCCAGCCTACAGAGAGGCATTTCAATGGCTTTTAGACGAGAGGAGCGAAGTGTTCGCGGCTAATCATATCCTGAGACATACTGCGGTGACGAAACACCGAATCGACCTCACCACACACTAGCCTATTTACACGGCCCCGAGGGGCTACTAGCCACACCAGGCCAAAGTTATTAAAGAACAGATCAAGGAGATGCTGGCAGAGTCATTGAAGCGGCTAAAAGCCGGTACAATTCACAAATAATGTTAGCCCCCAAGAAAGATGGCACGCTGCGCTTTTGCGTAGATCTGAGACGCGTGAATCTCGCGACAGAAAACCTGTCCCCACCATACATCAGTGTCAAAAATGCTCTGAACGCCATCGGACACGCGAAAGTGTTCTCCTCCCTAGACCTGCCGAGCGGTTACTGGCAAGTTCCGGTGCGGCAGGACGACCGGGAGAAAACCGCATTCACGGCCCCAGATGGCAGTCAATACCAATTTTGCACAATGCTATTCGGCCTGAAAGAAGCACCCGCGACGTTCCAAACGATGATGATGCAGGTACTGAGAGGACTGGCCGGCGAGTTCACATTAACCTACCTCAACGACGTGTTCATATGGTCGAACACATGGGAAGAACATCTGATCCACTCGTCGCTCGTCCTAGAATGCCTGGCCATCAATGGGCTGACATGCACAGTGCCCAAATGCTATATAGGGTAGGCCAACATTAAATTCCTAGGCCACATGGTCAGCGAGAAAGGTATTGAACCCAACGCCGAACACCTGCATCTAGTAGAGGAGTGCCAACCACCAGGCACGCGCAAACAACTGCGCAAGTTTTTCGGCCTGATAAACTGACTGTGTGAGCACATACAGGGGTTCGCGACCATAACAGCACCATTGACAGCTCTCCTCTCCCCGCAGAGAAGATACAGTTGGACCGCGGAGGCGGACAAGTCGTTCCGAGACATTAAGACTGCGTTCACGAGGTGCGAGACCCTAGCCCACTACGATTGTCAGCACCCACTGTACCTCCAGACAGACGCAAGTCAGGAAGGGGTCGGTGCGGTGCTGTACCAGTACAGCGATACGGGGGCACGATGCGTAATAGACTTCTCGAGCGCCAAGTTTGGCCCCACGGAAAGACGGTACCATGTAAACGAGCAAGAGTGCTTAGCAGTTGTATGGGCGATGAATAGTTACAGAGCATACTTGGAATACCAGAGTTTCATCCTGCGCACCGACAACAGGTGTTTCGTGTGGCTGCAGTCCATGCGCAGAGCGCGCAGTACACTTGCGCGGTGGTCAATGGCACTGCAGGGCTACGATTGCGAGGTCGAAAATGTAGCTGGGAATGACAACCAACTGGCCAACGCATTGTCGCGGGCGCCGCGCACTGACATCATCGTGCGTGACGTGATGGACTGGGACGATATCCTGCTGCCGGACCGCAACCAGCTGACGCCCAGCTATATCAGCTGATAGCGGAACCGCAAGAGGCCAATATTTACACCCTGTATGAGGCGGTTGTAGCGGCGCAATGAGACTGTCCCACATGTCAGAACAAATGCCAGGAGTGCGCAAACGCGTTGGTACACCAGAGGCGGGTAGTCGACGAACGAGTAGAGGCACGCCCTCCCCTTCGGGAGCGACCGTGGAGACTGTTTGTGCCCCAGGGTGAGCGCGGGAACGAGCTACGACACGCCCACGATGGACACTTCACCGGACATCCGGGCGCGTGCCAGACCGCCTGCAATGTAAGCCGCCTGTTCTACTGGCCAGGGGTGACCCGGGCGGTGCAACGGTATGTCAGAAGCTGCGAGACATGCAACAAGTACAAGTCGCGAAGAACCGACGGCGAACAACAGCAGTAGCCACGTCTGCCGGAGCACCCCTTCAAAACTGTCGCCCTAGACATCATGGGCCCATACCCCCATTCCACGAATGGCAAGCACTTCATTTTAGTGGTGGCGGACATGTTTTCGAGATGTACGGAAGCCTACGCTGTTCCCAGCACACGTGTTAAGAACCTAGTGCGAACACTGGACACTTTATTTTATGCAAGATGGGGCTACACGAAGGTAATGCTTATGGACAACGGGTCACAATTCACCGGGGGGACATGGAGAGACGCCTGTGGGAAGTGGGGTGTTTACCACCATACCACACCGGTGTACCACCCGAGAGCCAACCCCACGGAACGTCGGAATCAGGATTTGAAGACGCAGCTCTGACTCCGTGTTGGGAAAAGGCACGAGACCTGGGCCGAACATCTGCCCGCAGCCCTGTTCACGCTTAGGTGCCGGGTGAACGCGGCCACCGGACAATCACCAGCAGTGGCACTACTGGAGTGCAATCTCAGGCTCCCAGGAGAGTACAAGCGTGCCGCGGTCAGCGAGGGGGAACCTGGAAGCCCTGAAGTAAGAACAGAGAGACGGCAGGAGCGGCACGCGGCGATGAGGGCCTACCAGGAGCGCTATGCGCAACAGTGGCTGAAAACCACGACACGCCCCCCCGAACAGCTCCACCTGGACAGCAGGTGTACGTCAGAGCGCACCCTCTCATGGCAGGAAAAAAGAACTACTGCGCAGGCTTCGCTGCCAAGTGGAGTGGACCGCACCAGATTGTACGAGCGTGCGGCAGGACCACTTACCTGGTTAGGCGCCACAACGGCCGAGTAAACAAAATACATAGAGATGATCTGCGAGATGCTTATGGCAACGGGCGTGAAATGCCCCACCGCACCACGCCCCCAGGGCAGACCCACAAGACAGGGCGCCACCTAGCACCCCGCGTGCAGGAGACGGCCCCCCACTGGGTGCGTAAGGCGCCTCTTCGCGAGCCGGACACCGCCGACTACGGCAGCAGAAGGCGGACAGCGCGGAGGGGCAGTTGACACTAGTGGAGGGAAGCCGACACGCTCAACAGCCCAAAAGTTCCGGCGAGACTCTACGAGCTCACCGACGGAGTCGTATGTGACTCGGCGCCTGGAGTCGAGGCGCCACCTGCCGATGCAGACCAACTCCGCCCCCGAGGCGCCTTCCACGGGGTGGAGGTAATGGGACCGCCTGTTCAAGATAGAGCCCGAGGAGGGACCGGCGACGCCAACGTCCAGCTGCCGCTGGTCGAAGACGACAGCTAGACACCCTCCGGCCTGTCGCAGGAGATCAGACGATACGACACGGAGGTCGACCAGGCACCAGCTCCGCACGAGGGGGGAACTGGGCGCCCTCGACGCCCCTCCCCACCACGGCCGTCCAGGACCCAGCTCTGTGGCCACCTCTGCAGTACGACCCGGGTGACCTGGACCCTGGGGAGCACCTACGGGGCGGGGAAGGCCTACTGCCTTCCCGCTGGTCGAGACGTACGGGACGTGGAGTGCTCCCCGGGTGCACCTCCTGCCACGACGATCCGGCCACCCAGACGAAGGCAACGGCACTCCGCAGTCGTCAGCCACCCCAGACAGGCAGGTACTTCCTCCGCAAGCGGCCAGCTGGCCCCCGGAGTCCCTCTTACTACAGGTAAGGCGGCAGCGGCATTGTGATGCACAGATGGGCTCCCAGGAGGGAGGCGTTCGATGCGGGTCATTCCGCAACTCCCTCTCTCTGAGCCTGTCGTGCGCATCAAGCCACCATTACGGAACGGGCCGAGCGCCCGTACAGTCACGACATGTGGGAATGCACACAGCCACATGGGCACACGAGGTAGTGGCGTCCAGACGTCGCCCCCGCGACGCCGGGTGCCACCAGTGTGTGCGTCGGCCCCAAAGAACTGCTTATTAAATGGTAGGAATGTGCCCCATTGACAAGAAGCGACGCAAATCAACGTTAAAGTAAAACACTTCGTAATAGCACTCCCAAGCTTGCTCCGTCAATGGGGAGTTACGCCATTTAGCAGGCAGTAATATACAAAGGCCAGGAGTAAGTGTGTTCCATGTGTACTGCGTCTCTTTTAAGCCTTTTCGTATTTAACCTTAAACCCAGTAATACACCCTTGCGCCTCGCGGCTAGTTGGACTCGCTCGCGCAGCCAACTTCACCGCCCAAATATCTACACGTGTTCTCCCCCCAAACATTTTCATGTTTTAGTTAATCAGTAATTACCAGTGTTGTGTCATAATTATTATTATTCAATTAACGTAAAAATTCAGTGTCTAATTCTTTAAGTGTCTTGTGGTTCAAAATTTCACGTAACTTTAATTTACGTAAAAACTCTATAAACTAGCCTATTATTCAAATTTGGGACTCTAACCCTCAAGCTGTGTTATTGTGAGTGTTTTGGGCCTTTGCCCTTGTTTAATTTAGTGATTTTGTGTTTTTCGGCGAGTGCTTCCCGCGCTTTGGCTGCACGACGTCATGCACGCGGGAAGGACTCGCCAGTTGGCATTTCGCAGTGGACCGGGACGGTCGACGTGCTCGTCACTCCGGGCCCTTCAAGACTTTGTGTTAATCAGTAGTGTATCAATAGTCGTATTTTCAACCGGAACATTGTATATAACTTTGCTGGCCCGGAGGTGTACCGTTCACCCCTGCAACTCGTCGGCCAGGGGCTTGACTTAAATTCTATTTTTCGCCCGCGCTGTGAATTTTCACTTTACAGCATCGCCCACCGGCCGGGCTTATGGCTGGATCCGCATATTGCGCCACCAGTGTGTGTATTATTGGAGCATGGTGCTTTTCTAATAAATATGTTTACAACTACAGGTTCGTATTTATTGCTTGCCGCTTCACGGCCATCAGGGCACGGGACCCTTCAACCCGCCTTCCAGTGCTATACCTACATCGTGTTTTATGTGTCTACTTTTCTACCTTAGTGCTACGGGCGTAGTGTACGCCATAAGATTCCCCTGCGTAAGTAATTTAGCGACGTAGAGTAGGGAGTATTTTTGCAACGCCACAGCCGTCGGCCACGTGGCCCTGAAACCTAGCGTCTCTGCTCTCAAGAGTGTCCATTCTCTCTTAACGGGCTGGCGCACCGGGCAAACAACACCTAATCACGACCCCCGCTCACATCAATATATGACCACATAGACATAGGCAAGTTTATGATTTTCGTGCATACCCTATCACTCCGAGACAAAAGTACATAAGCATTGCTTTACAGCTTGATCTGCTTATATTTAGATAGGTCTATAAGAAAATATGAAATTAGTAGTTTCCAGACCGTAAAACGTGGTAGATCTATTAATAAACATAAATAACTAACATTCCATTAACTTATAAACTGATTGTACAAGCATAACACAGAAGCGGGAATTTATTGTCTAAATTGATTAGTTTAGAGATGCTGAAAATAATGCAATTTGCTGTTCACATTTCAAAGAGAGTATTTTCGCAAGAAACATACACAATATAGGCTTGTACCTTTATTCTCGTCTGTGAAATACTCTAACCTCTATCATACACCATATTTACTGTTTACTTTTTCACATTTTTGTGCGAGATGAGGTCAGTAGCTGTGCTAAAAATTACCTCCTACCCAGACCTTGAGCTGAAGTTAGTAGCCTTCACATTTATGTCAGCGAATTGTTTACTGAATAGCTCTCGGACATGTGCACATAGACAAATAAATACTTTAGATTGATATCTCCCATAGAGAAAGTGCTGACAGCGCGCTGCCAGCGCCCCATGCGGCTGTGTCTCGAACTAACTCAATGGCGAGTGGTTTAAAATGTTATCAGGGACGGGAAATTTGAATTCCTTAGACTAATATGCATGCCATATTATTTTATTAAATGTGTCGCATATATATGTGTGTCTATATATATATTTAATATATATATTTATATATACATATATTTAAATATATATACATACATATACTTAAATACATACATATATATATATATACACACACTCACATCCATTTAAACATATTTATCTACTCATAATTTAAGTAATAAATTTGTACTTCATCTATTACATCAGCATGAAATTACAACAAATGTTTTGTCCTGCTTTTTATCTTTACAGATTTATTTAAGCAAAGGCATCAAATTTCAAACATAGCTAATTATACAGAATTGATAATATTAACAACCATCAGAAATATTTTGTATTGTTAGCAAACAAAAAAAATTCTTATAAATAAAGTATTTCACATTTAATGTACTAAATAATTTTTTAATGAAAAGGCAATACATAAAAACACACAATTAATCTACAAATATTTTATTGCATTTGTAGAAATAAGCACACTACAACCTTCTTCTTTGAAAAAAATATTCCAACATAGAACAAAATCTATTACAGTACGTACAAAAAATACTATTCTTGACAAGCAAAATAATTCAAAGGTATTCATCACTGATATATATATATATATATATATATATATATATATATATATATATATATATATATATATATATATCAGTGCTTATATATATATATATTTATATGTAATAATTTTACAATAGCCATATCACCGAAAAATTATAAACAGAGGCAGCAATGTGTGGTTCTTATTGTACTTCCTTCTCTATGTATTGTAATTTGATGGTTAAGGCCTGGTTTTACCACATCCATGGTCATATAGTTAGGTCTGGCAACTGCCTATCTTTCGCAATGCTTGGCCGAGTGCGCTTAGTGAAGCTCGCGGCGGCTTGCGAACTACGAGCGCTAGTAGTAGGTTGACCCATCGTCTGCATTGTTATTGATAGGCGTTTCGGACATTCTCGGTTACTACAATTTATAGAGTTTTGCAAATAACTTGTCGCATTTACAAGAAGAAATTCGTTATATTGAGGTGATTTTGACACTGTTGGAATCATTATCT
>PNEQ01134678.1:0-16284 GCA_003012365.1 Medauroidea extradentata | reverse complement strand
CATCGTGTATTTTCAGGTCGCCCGGTAGCCATCGTGTATTTTCAGGTCGCCCGGTAGCCATCGTGTATTTTCAGGTCGCCCGGTAGCCATCGTGTATTTGACCTTGAACTTCACTTTTAAAATTCGATGCTACAATCCAGAATATAAAAAAAGATAAGAAAAAAAGGAAAACATAAGAGCGCCCCCCCCCCCCAAATAAAAATACCAGGAAAAAATTCTCAAACGTGAAAACAGCCGTATTTCTCTTCAAATCCTTACAATTTGCCTTACTAGGTTGATGTGTGTGTGTATATATATATATATATATATATATATATATATATATATATATATATATATATATATATATATATATATATATATATATACGCCCTAACACACACAAGCAGCGTGTATTACTTATATGTCGTCAGGTGTATTTACGCTGGTATTTTTGAATGTATTGTCATTCTGTTTTCTGCTATTTTAGATAACGTCTGTCCAAATAAAACGTGTCGTCGGCTTCGTCATGTAAGTGACGAAACGCCATGTTGTTGGTCTTTGCAAGTTAATCGTGTAGTAGAACATTTAATTTTATTTCCTCTATCGATAGTGTGGTTTAACATTAGTACGTAGAGACAAGTAAGCCGAGAATATTAATGACATTTTATCGAGAAAAAAAACTCAAAATATTTTTACATTCTTCAAGTTGCGGCTGAGGAGCGTAAATGCACCTGACGACGAATAAGTGATACATCTGGTGTATGTATATATCACCAAATTAATTTTTATTAGTTCAAATAGGTATTCTATATTAATATTTGTGTCTTATATAATTGTAATTAATTTTCTATAAACTTAATTTATTCTCTACTGTTACATACAATTATAAATGTCCAACTTATTTAATGCTTTTATCACACTAATCTCCGCTTAATATGTAACATAATGATCGATTGGTTTTCTATCATTTAATAAAATATTATTATACATTTACTAATACTATTTATCTGAAAACTATGTGCATTTTTTAAATATTATTAAAAATATTTACGAACAGACGTTGACACAAATGCAGGTAGCTCTCGTCCTTAAGTGATCTTTATTGGTTCATATTTGGCGCACAGTCATTACGGTTGCGGATAGCAGTTAACACAAGTACAGACAGCTCTCTTCCTTAAGTGATGTTTATTGGTTCATATTTGGCGCGCAGTCATTAGGTAATTGGTTACGGACAGAAGTTGACACACGTACAGGCAGCTCTATTCCTTAAAGACCCTTTCACACGATCAAATTTTGCTTCAAATTTATATTATACAATTTATTGAATTCAATCTATTGAACATCGTGTGGCACCATGTTGACGTCATAACCACGGCCATTTTGTCTTTCAATTTATCGAATGTCGTGAATTTCGTCAAAGATTTTCGTTTCGAACGTGTTTGAAATTTTCTTGAATCAAAATGTAGAATGTAGTAGAGGTTTTTCTGACAGTTTTAATTTAAATAACGTATTAGTTGAGTTCTGTATGAGAATTTAACCATATTAAATATAAAACCGAGCATTATTTATTTCAAATAATATTTACAAAAATAATAAGAAATTTTGTAATAGCTTAACCAAATATTTTTGTGTCGTACCAAGTTAGTAGATAATTGTAAAATAGGTACATTATTTATTTTGTTCATTATTTGTTTACAAATCGTGTGATAACTTTTAAAGAGGTCCCTTTATTATTTATTAAATAAAATTTCTTGAACCGACATGCTATTCAATAAATTGAATCCAAGAAAATAAACTCAATATATATTTGATCGGGGGCCTCAAGTGATGCTTATATTTGGTGCTCAGTCACTATGCAATTGGTTGGTTATTGCCACCTGGACAATACTAACTTCATCAGAGGTTCTATTGGACACATCTATGACAGGAAATTACAAATATTTGCCAGGTACACACAGTTTACAGTAAGGTGAGCATTTCGTAAGGCCGTGCTGGTTTTTTATTTCTTCTATATAAGAATTTATATATTTTTGCCACAAGAATAAAATACACACCTTGCCGTGGGGCAAATAAATTCAAATTCCACATATTTCGTAGGTTGAGACGATGATAAAATATGCTGCATTTAACAGTTAATGACGATTAGGAAAGTCTTCGAAATGCTCAGTAAACTGTGAACAGTCTATTAAATATTTCAAATATCGCACAAATGCAAGGAACGATTTGCAGGTAAAGGTGTTTGTAGAGTAGAAAGATTGTAAGTTACGGCCACTGTCTTAGAAGTACAGGTCCGGGCACTCACCTACTATTCAATGCTTTATCTTTGACACTCTTACGTCTGAACGAAACTGCTGGCGCCACTATCGCAGTGGTGCTGTTGTAAAAGGAAGTTCGTTATTTTAATCAAAACTCAAGCGTTTAAATATTTTCTGTTTAAACGTAAGTAAGTTTCTAATATTTGTACTTTAAAAATATAATACATTTAATGTTGGAAAAATTTTTACCAGCACGAGTGTGCTAGTGGCGCCACCAGTTTTCGTTCATAATACCGATAGTAAAGGTGTCAATATTTTATATGTGTACTCTTGTGTTGCAGAACCAGACTGAGGACGTCAGCCCGGACGTGGAGTGTGAGACCGAGTGCAAGATAGCGCAGGTGAGTGTGCACTTATTGCCGTGTCGAACACGCTGAGGCGAGATACACTCTACAGCGTGTACCTAAACATGGCGACCAACTTAGGCAAGTTATTCCTGTGGTGAAATTACGGAGTTTGATGTACGAAACCTATAGCATTGTCCGTATATTTGGTGGGAAATCATTCAGGTAAGTCGATGACCCAAATCACAAGCCGTGGAAGAGTGTTGGTAAGAATTAAATTAATAATGTAGTACTCGTTGAAAACTCTCATGAACTTACGGGAGACAACTAGATGCTAAATTTTTTTTATCGGTTTTCTGCAGTAACTTCTGTTCCAAAATAATTTTTTGTGAAGGTGACAATGTTGAAGCATAGAAGATATTTGTGATGAATTTTTAAGATCATAATAGCGTTATATGTACAGTAAGTTACATCTGATATTGGACTGTAATCATTCTTGAAAGTTAACCTATAGTTCCCTGGCAGTGATTCTGCATGAGAAATTAATGAAGGATTCCATTATTGTTTATGTCAAACAGTTTATCAAGAATATATCCTATATCTTGTCAATGAGAAAATTTTGATAATACAACTAGAATAAATGTTCAGGCTCGAAAACTGAAAATACAAGGAAATTATCTAACACTCCCCCTTAAAGTCACTAAGTGAAATGTCGCTACCCACATGTCAAAATAATTAACTTGAGTTTTTTACGTGTGCGCGCACATTTAAGTAACTG
Source organism: Medauroidea extradentata (assembly GCA_003012365.1). Lineage (NCBI taxonomy): Eukaryota > Metazoa > Arthropoda > Insecta > Phasmatodea > Phasmatidae > Medauroidea > Medauroidea extradentata. The sequence continues at coordinate 12,925 of PNEQ01134678.1, read as the reverse complement.
TTTTGCTGCTTTATCTTCTCACAAATAGGAACAATCATCAAACGGCGTATTGAAGGTAGTAAAACCGAGTTGCTTTTGAAAACTAATCCAAACAATTTCTGAATTCATTAAAAATAATAGTGTCTGATTTTTTAAGTGTGTTAGCCTACATTTACTATGGTGACGTCATGTCAAATATTGTAAAGCTATTCTTCATTGTATCGTTGTAAATATTACCTGTTTGCATGAGCTGTCAGTGGTTATAGCGTTGAACAACCACGACTTGAGCACACAGTTCCGTATTTCACCCCATTATCTTATAAAATAGCTGCCGTTACAGACAGTAATGCGGGTACTTCATACTTTTCGAATACCAAATGTGGTTGGAATTAGTAGAACTGCATGGCAGATATTGCAATCTGACAAAATTCATGTATGGGTCACTGTTAAGAAAATTGATAACCAGTTCATATAATATTTTAGATTGCCCTTATATAGTGTCACGTATGTGTAACATTTGCAGGAATCTATGCTGTATATTATTGTTGTGTTACAAAATTGGGGCAACGAAACGCTCTTTTTACTGTAACAGTGTATCACTAAATGTTCCGCATGCAAATTTTGATTGACATTTATTAAACGGCAATGCAAACATTTCAAATACAAGTAAAATTGATGTATGGACGGAACATAATTTTTTTTCTTCCCGTGTGTTCAAATTACTTCTTGCAGAATTTCTTATGTAACAAAATTTGGCAGGAATAGGGCAAATAAGTTTCAATACATCACAAATTTCGATATTTGTTCATGCCTTATCTTTATTTTTAATGATATCTCTGTAACACTGCAGAATTTAAGTTGTCTACTTTTAATTCTTAGATAATACTCTATAGATGAAATATTTCGATTCAGTCTGACTTATGCTTCCGAAATATTTATTTCATAATATATTCCTTTATTCAACTGATGCTACTCCAAAGTGCAGAACAAAATATTTCAGTGAGAAAATGTATTACTAAAACACGCCTTAATAGTGCAGTCATCGAGTATAAGCCATATTGTAGACGAAGGGGCACGTGGTGGTAATTAACATTATCTATATTGTAATTGTTAAAATAATTATTGTTATTTTAGTAAATGTTTCGGCACATTATGTTTTGTTAGGTAGGTGGTTAGTGTGAAGTATTTCTCGTGAAATTCGTGATATTATGTTAGGTTAGAAAAGTTTTCTACTTCATATTTTTCGCGTAAAATCGTAGACTACATTTTATATTCTAAAATTGGAGTATTTTTATAATTTATTTATTCTAATATCGCTGATTAATCGCAGGAATAGTTGACAGCATGTTGTACTTCAATATAATGTAATATATACATACCTGACGTACTTTGTTCGTTATTGGTGTGTTCCTATCTGACTGGGCCAATGATATCTCTGGTGCGCCGCTGTATTGAATATTTGTTATTTGTCTTTAAACAACTAAGGCAGTTAGGGACAACGTGAGCATTGAAATAACCCTGCTAAATTTCTATTTTCTGTCAGTTCGTATCTTTCCGCGCGTAACGGCTAACAACAGGAAATATTTAACCTCTCTGGACACGTCACTTGTACTTTGCGCGTGTAAGATATTGTGCTGTCGGTAGGAAACTGTGTAGTTTGTTATAAAAAAAAGTTTATTAATTGTATAAAATTCAAATACGTCGCTTTTAATTGCCTTTATTTCAGTATTGTTGTATTTAAATAGGAAAATGCACGGAACTGCATACAATAAATTCGTTGCCAACCGTATAAGAGAACGAGCTTCATTACATGATTTTCCTGACCATTATTTTGGAAATCCATTACGGAAACAGAAACAACTTTATAAACTTTAATATTTCTATAAAAGTAGTTAAGTAACTATTGTTAATGTTGAATTATATGCAATAACGGCTAGTGATATTTTGCAAAGGTTAAACCTTTAGTGTTCTCTTTATCCTGAATGGCCTATACATAACTATTCTCCAATCATAAAAGGAGCAGGCCAATACGCAAACTACGAAGAAATGAGAGATTCTTGCGATTTTCCATTATCTCTAGCTATGATTGACGAAACTGCACACAATGTAATTATTTAGCCGGGCTAATAAGAAAATACTTAACATTGAACATAGTATCGTCCAACACGATTGAGCTTCCTCCAAAGTGGACGTGTTTTTGCGCTCTATCCAAAGACACAGTTTTCGGACTTTTGTATTTTCAAGAGCCCACACAACTGGTCATGCTAACGGAGTGGTTGTTTCTTCAGCCAGAAGAATCAGTGAGAGGAATTTATTGTCCACCGGGATGGTGTCCTAGCCAATTGACAACTAAGATCTTCGCGTTGCAGCAATGCTGTAGCCTAGATCTTACATCTTGCTGGTTATTGTTGTAGGAGTATATTAAGGATCTAGTGCTTCTTCCACTATTGCCGGCTTACAGCGACAATCTCAAAACGGGAAATACGGACGCGATGTGCATTGTAGCACTCCACAAGCTGACAAGTGTGGAACTAGTTTAAATATCCCGTAGGTATTGTTCGTTTTTCTAGTGATGGTTCCATTAAACATTTACAAAGATAAGATAAAAAGCTTTAACGTTTCACGGGTCATTTAACTGGTCTACCAACATTTGAGCTTTTTTGCTGCTTTTGTTATGCATTCATTCGGTGATAATGCGTTATTTTGTGATTAGCCTATATTTGAAGTCCATAGCAATGAGTATTCATGTTCTTACGTTGTTGTGGATAGTCGAGTTTTAGAACCGTTCATTTTCGCGCCGTTGTTCACTGTGAAATTGCGCTGTTTTTAAAAATTCTTACTCTACAACACAAAAAGTTTGCTGTTGTCAACAAAAATATTTATAAAAATAACACAGATCACCAGCAAACGACAGTAAATGATTATTTTAATAGCAATACAACTTGTCAAGAGTTTTCCGTTGGCGAGAGTTTAGTGTGTCACCGCGATGGCCAAAGTTTTCCCGCCGGAAACGTTCAATATTTTAACTTCGGTGACTTCTTCTCTCCACTTTAAGACACAATGAAGAAAAAATACAGAGTTACATTTACTGTAAAATCAAGCAATTATTATTATTATTATTATTAATATTATTATTATTACTATGTTTTTTTTTTTTTGCGTTTTCAAAAGTTAATTTTTCTGTTAGTGGAAATCTCTGGTTCTGTCAGTGAGTTGATGTCGTTGATGCATTCTGTAGTTTTTGACAGTTTTAACGAAATGAGTCAGTGGAACATCTTTGAAAAACTGCAAATATTCACTGTTTCCTGTTTAAGGTGCGCAGCGGTAAGTCCTTGACTCCGAAAGGAATTAAGAGCGTCTGTGGATTTTGTGGTGACAATTTGCAATTTCTCATTTTCGTTAACAATTATAATCTCCAAAATGCAGCAGTGTTTAAGTGATAACATAGGTTACATCGTCTAGAAAGTTGTTTGGTGGTGTATTAAGTAGCTTCGCACATCTGCACACTGTATCTCACTGAGAGTAATAGCTGCCGAGGCTCCAGTAATTCGTAACATTTTTTTTTATGAAACGACTCCTATTCCTCATTCCACAATTGTTAGATCTAACCCTGAGACAGTTCTCGGCAAATTAGTTAATCTCTATAATGAATTTCTAAAAGGGTCGTAGGGCCTTCAAATTTTACGGTCAGGTCATCCATAGCAATGTGGCATTCGTCCGAATTCTCCTCATGGTATGAAACTATTTGTTCCATTATTTCGTCCAATTAGTACAAAGGGTACGTCCTCTGTTGTTGCCTGTCCTGTCTAATGTCACCTGAACATGTTCTGCTAACAAAATAGGTGGTATCGCGCGTTTACTCCCACCATATCCACCATATTCTTCAGTCGCTCCATTTTTGGTTTTCGTCTCTGTAACTTGCAACTTCTCCATTTGTATCACATAGTTTCGTGTTTAATATTTTCCCCCCTAGAGATATCAAAAATTCCTTTGGTTATTTAGTCTGTACAAAAATAAACACTGGTTTTCTAATGCTAAACTCTGATAGAAGGGTTGGTCTCACTCGCTGATAATCTGCTTACCTCAACGATAGTAGATTGCGATCATGTGAGGGTTGTGGATAGCTTTTGGACAAGCGACATGCATAGTAACCTCATTCTAATATTCAAATGTTTCTACAAACGTTGATTGCAAGCTTATGTGTGTTCCTTTCTTAACACACCACCCAAGTTCCACCTTCACCCGGAAGGTTTTTTCATTTGAAACGATTAGCAGATGAAGAAATCATTTTTAAAAGCAAGGGGAAAAAATCACTGAATCGTGAACGTACTTACGTATTCGAATTCAGTTGCGCAAGCGACGCTCGTTGATATTAATACCTTTACAGATATTTCACACTCAGCGTGTTTACAGGAACGGAACTCTTGTGTACTACGAAGAGTATTGTGTACAATATCTGCTGGAATCATCCAGGAGACTTTTGAAAGGAGACTCCCTAGTAAATAAATTGGCTTCATTTCAAGTTGTATTGTTTATTTTACTTTCAAAACGTTTGAAGGCTCTCGTCTAGTTCCTTTCTTAACACACCAATGTGGTATTGTGAGTTCTTGTGTTAGCACTGTCTGCTACACGACATCCGCTTGTCTCCGGTGAGCTGCGTGTTGCCTACAACACAGGTATAGGCGGTTCGGAATAAAGTGAGCACTCAGAAAAGCCCTGCTAAAGTTCTATTTCCATCCAATTCGTATCTTTCCGCGCGTTACGGCTAACGACGGGCAATGTCTAACATCTCTGGACACGTCACTAGATGTTTGCGAGTGTAAGATAAATTGTGCAGTCGGTAGGAATCTATATATTTTTATTTAAAAAATGTTTATTACTGCTATAAAATACAATTATGTCGATTTCGGTTACTTTTGTTTCAGAACGGTTGTATTTAAATAGGAAGATACGTGGAACTATATTGCATAATTTCGTTGCCAACCACACAAGCAGCAAGGCAACTATAGTAAATGTTGAATTATATGCAGTAACGGCTAGTAATATTTTTCAAAGGTTAAATTTTTAGTGCTCACTTTGTCCCGAACGAGTTATAACGATATTTCCTGGTTGTGTATCTTTAGTGTTCATTCCGCGACATTTATTATAATAAAGGCAGGGGTGATACAAGCCTTTAACGCTTATTTTTACACGATTCTTAGTAATACGCCAAATAAATGCTCGTGAACTACCGGAACATACATTTTTCGCAACGTAAATGTTGCAACCCCTAATTGTTTACAATCAAATTTTTTGTTGGCGTTAAAACATCACACTCGTATAACTGCACCCATTGATTCGTTTAACAGTCTTGCAGTTATTTTGTATATCAGCCTGCGTTTTGTAAAATGTGCAATTAACTGGTCATATTTTAGAGAGACGTAACGCTCTTGCTATGCACTTTAAGTGGTACGTTGTGTTTTCGTTTACTTTTTTTTATTTTATTTTATTATTATTATTATTTTTTTTTTTAAGAATACGCCTGCGAAATGAGAAATGGAGTTAGTAGAGTAACTAAAACTTAGTTTTATCTTTTGAAAACATACGAACTACATCGGTTTTTATGTTTAAAATAAAAGTTATGATATTAATTAAAATTTCGCGTCATTCTAACCAATGCATTCGTTTGTACAGCAAAATTGCATTTTGCTTGCCTATTTCATATTCAAGATACCGATTGCCGAAATTGTATGATTTTATATTCCAGTAAATATTTGTTGAGACCACAAATTGGCAGTTGTAGAAGTTCCTTAAAAAATAATAGCTTGTCATAAGGATACTTGCAGTTGTACGTGTAAAAAACGATGAACGATTATAAATATTACGTGCTTTAAAATAATGCAGACATAATTATGATAGAAAATAGCAAAACTTAAGAATCTTAACTAGTTTTAGATTATAAATGTATAACTAAACCGTTTTATTTTAATATGATATGTTAATTTCCGCATTACGCTTTTATTGCATCTGTTAACATTTTACCACTCTTTTATAAAAAACAAAATTGACGTAAATAACAAATATGTATATTTGTACTAAATGTGCATGAAAACCGTTCCGAATAGTAATAATGTTCACCTTGCAACAAACCCTCAATGCAATATTGCGCACTTTTCATCAACTTCGTCTTCCATGAAATCTTCCAGCAGTGTACTAACTAAATCTTCTACTGAAGTAGCCCTGCTACAAACTTCCAAAGAAACTAGCCACGGTCTTAAGGGTGTTCCAGTGCGATAAAATCGTAATTGTATATATTTATGCGAAATAGCGTTATTTTGTATACGATACTTGTGGGTCCAGTTTCCTCTTACGAAACAATTTTATCTGGCGTAGTTTTCTCATATGGGTGCGTCAAAGTCAAAATATCGTATGCGATCGTACGCTTCCGTGTCACTGCTTCTGTTAGCCTATCTGTTCAGTTCAGACTGTTTCCAGCGCCACGGAGACGGGAAAGTTGCTGCTGACTTGTGGTTCTGGTCGCAGTCGACCCGGCGACACGACGCCATTTTCTTTATCAGCGCGAGGACAACGAGACCTAGTTGACCCAACGCGGTGACGTCACCCAATGTTGTTGCCTCGTCAAGGACAAAACCGCAAAAAAAGTTTTCCCGCCCAATTTTTTTTGGCTGGATCTTGCGGTTATGACTGTCGTGTCGGAAGGTTGGCATGCCTGAAACACGTTTCCCGACACTCCCACCTCCTCTTTCGTCAATGTATTCTCTACTGAACGCCCACTGACATGAAATTATTAAAGAGTTTTTAGGTTAGTTTTTCAAAGGGACACTAGGTAAATGTATATGTGTGTTTCCGAGTGCGTGCACTCGCATGTGTGTGTCCCCAAAAACATTGAACCCGTAGACACATTTCTTTTAAACCTGGTTCACATATTGTGCTTAGAAAGTTGGCGACTTTTATGTACTTTTTTTATGCCGTGTTTATATTTTAAAGATGGCAGCCCTTTAAAAAGTTTTATGTCACACGAAATATCTAAAGAATTTTTCAAAATTTATTTTTAACACATTAGTAATTAGTAAAATGTTTTTTTCATCCCTGACAGGATAAAAAGCAGAAAAATGTTATTTGACGTCAAGGGGTGTAAAGGTTGTTCACTTTAAAGTGAGCGCTGTGTCCAATACTTACAATTACAGACCTGACAAATTCGCGTTTTCTTCCAGGCGAAAGTTATAGTTCCAACAATTATAGGTCTGTATCACGTTCATAATTAATTAGCCGTTTACTTACTCGACACTTCCTGGAAGTAGATGAGTCAATAATAAAACTGTATCTGAATACAGACCCATTTCACAGTGTCAGCGAGCAACTAATAAACAGCTGTTGTCTGCATGAGTTCACATATATTCCTGGAGGCTAACCTACCCGCGAATTTATCCCGTCTCTACCTATAATAATAAAAAAAAAGTATTTATTGTTACTATATAAGTAAAGTATTGAAAGTTATGAAATATTTACACTAGTTTTTAGTTACATGGAAGTTTTCGTATTAAAAATAGTAAAGATAGCGACATAATGGCTCACAGAAAGTTGTAAGCAGTGCTTAGTTTATTCATAACGGCCTATGAGGCCAATGATGACGGCCAATCACTCTGCGTAACCACATTTAAGGCTCGATTTCAGTTGCCATATTGAATTTTATTATTTTTCACTTTTATGGAATTCTGAGAAGAAAATTGTTAAATATGCTATTATACCTCAAATTCTATTTACATTTCGCTACAGTACAGACCTTGCGATTTGACCGTTAACTTATTATAACCCCGCAATTTGTCGGGTAAATTATGAATATAAAAAAATCTGCCATACAAATTGTAGCGTAATTATAAGTTAACAGCCAAATCGCAAGGCCTGTACTGTAGAGAAATGTAAATAGAATTTGAGGTATGATTGCATATTTAACATTTTTCTTTTCAGAATTCCAAGAAAGCGAAAAATAATGAAATTCAATATGGCGACTGAAACCGAGCCTTAACCGCGCCCTGTTGTAGGCCATAAGAAAGGATGTCAGTACCATTTTTTTCGGGCCACAAGTAGAGCCAGGGATTTTTGGTGAAAATAATTCTGGAACGTTTTGTTTCAATGCCCCTTGTGCACATCTGCAGCTCTGATTCATGGTCAGTGACTGGCTGTCTTTAACTTTCAACGTCTTGGGGATGTATTCTCCAATCACAGACGTGTGGTGTCGCAGTAGCCTTGTTCCTGTTGGCCACGGTCGTAGAAGAACAGGTCTGGACACTCGCCTGGAAACTTGACTCCCTTGTTGTTTGGCTGTAGTTCACCAAGTTACTGAGAATATTGTGTTTTATTGGCGCTGATGTTAGGGTGGTCGGACTAAACTCCGCCCACTTCCTTTCCGTTAAGACAAAAACAATTTATCAAAACGTATTTTTTATCAATTTATGAAATACTTTCTTCGCTCACAAATTTAAGAAAAGGCACCAGCAATCTTTGTTTATTTTATAAATTTAACAATAAAAAAAAAAAAAAGGACGGAGTTTTGAGTCCGACCGCCCGGAAAACAGCGCCAAAAAGTACAGCATTCTCGGAAACTTGACGAACTACAGCCAAACAACAAGGGGGTCAACCAAAATACATTGGTAGATAGACGAGTGTCCAGACCTGTTCTTCTACGACCGTGCTGTTGGCACAGTCAAATGAGCCACACCTCTGCACAAATACACACTGCCAATAGAGACGAAGCAGCGGTGCAGATGTGGATGTGAGGCACTGACACAAAATGTTGCATAATTCCAAACAATCACCGGCTCTAGCCATAAGAAACACGTTTTTCTTTTCGGCGGAGTTCACAATCCCGCGTGCTCGCCAGCAATATGGCCGCGTTTGACATGGTCATTGTAACGAAATAGCAGCGTAATTGCCTAGTTCTTATACAGGTGGACATACGTCCGGGAATGTATTATTTCTATAATTTCTTTGAAAAATTGCAGGTAGAAAATGTATTAGCGAAATATTGTAGACGTACGCTACTGCAGTGCTATGACACCTCATAAATCTAAGAGCGAGACAAACAAAACAATGAATGATCACGTTCAGAGTTCGGCTGTATTCAACACCTACATAAATGAACATTTCTGCCTCTGTAGATAGGCTGTGTTTGTGTGTGTGAGGCAGGAGCGGTAACAGGGGCGTCATTTGGGGCTACAGGGGGGGGGGGGCAAATGCCCCCCCCCCTGGATTTGGAAATTTTGTGTATAAATGTATTTTTTGTATTTTTTAATGTAAATAATGCTAACTTAAGAACATAAAACTGAAGTTTTATTATTAAAGTATCTATTTTATACATGCTTAATTAATAAAAAAAGATGCAACAAGGTTACTGTCGTCAGAAAACAAAATCTTGCCCCCCCCCCCCCTGGAAAACCTGAAATGACGCCCCTGAGCGGTAAGGGTGCCGTTGACCGACGTATGTAATGTATTATCGCCTCTACGTGCAGCCACTCAGATGGCGTGCAGTGCTCTACTATTGTCTTATTTCCTACGGGACTTTAAGAGGTGATCACATTATTTTATTTGTAGGCTGCGTAGTTCAAAGTCTAACACTTGTTTCTATACTCGTGTTCTCCGAATCCGGTTGCTATTTATCGAGATACGGCAGTCTGTAAAACCAATTTTGGTCATTTTTGAGGGGCCCGAAAATAATATTTCTAATAAACGTGTCGAATTTTTTAAAACTATAGTGACAGTTTGAAGTGTGTGTTCTTTTCGTAGACATACAGAACCGATATCAGGATGGTCAGAGCCGAGGATCGAACCAGAGTTCTCTCGAATGCGAGTACAACGTGCGGTAGCGCCACATCGCTCATAATATATATATATAGGTTATGAATGTTGTTATTGTTGGAACAAGAGCACTACAATCTGGCGACTCAGCACCTTGAGCGGTTGTTAACCGTGTTAGGCCGGGTTTACACATTGGCCCAACACCCGACCTTGGAAGGAATCGGCCAATGATTAACCACTACTTGGCCGATCTTGGAACGTTGGCTATGTGTTGGAAGCATTGGCCATTCAGTGTCGGTTTTCAGTCCAACATCAAAGGGGTTGGCGTATGCATTGGTGAAGTCTTGGTCTGTGTTTACACATTGGTGCATGCATTGGTGTTGTGATTTACATTTGTTTTTTTAAGTTTGAGAGGAAAATATTGTTATATGAATGTTGAAATGGATCAGTGTACATTATTCTACACATATACATAGAGTATTAATGTAGTTGCAGAAATTTACAAATAAACTTTACCCTCAATTTTCATGGAATTTAAATTGGCCGTATGACTGATTAAAAATGAATTGGCCCAGTGTGTAAACAGCGACTGGCCGTTTCTTGGTCATTGGCATTTCTTCCTTCCAAGATTGGCCCAATCACATGGGCCAATGTGTAAATCCGGCTTTAGATATAGAAAGAAGGGATGATACTGTAGTAGTCATATTAGAGAGGAAGGTAGCAAGCGAACCATGACTCCTGCTAGGGGGATACTACTATACAATACAATAGTTCAGGAAGGAAGCCCTCTCCTCTCTGGTTGGTCTTGGCTACTCTGTCAGGAAGTACTCCGCCAGGAGTGGTTGTAGAGAGGGGTGGGGGGTGCTACGTCCTGGAATCACGCTCCGACACGTCTACTCTCCCCTTCCTTGTCTAACTATACTATCAAGGTTACTATGTCCTACCACCGTAGTCTGAGCTGCAAGCTGGCGCTTCTCGTGCAGTCACCAAAACATTCGCTAACTATTCTTACGACAAATTATAATTACAGATGAATGTTTATCGCGGGAAAACTTGGCTGTTCGCTGGGTTTCGACATACGTTCAGCTTAAGGGAGCGTTTCACCTAAGTTTTCAACTTTTTTTTATTTTTATATTCATACCAGATATTTTTTTCTTATTTTAGACATAAATTGTGACTAAATCTTCCTCTTAGAAAATTATTGTAGCTCTCACAGATTTCGCGTAATGAGTCGTAAACGTCAAAATTTGCACTTTACGGTTTTATGTACGCCACTAAAACCAATTGGCATACCAAACCGAAAAAATTCACAGTATATAACAATGTTGTAGGCTATGAAATGACACACATAAAATTAAAAACAAAATTTTTTGTATTTAATAAAAAATGCTAAAATTTAAAATGAAAATATAAAATTTTCAAAAATTGTTTAAAAATAAAAAGTGTATTTATTTTATATTTTATATAGTTCAGATCATAGCCTGCAGCATTGTTATACACTGTGCATTTTTTCGGTTTGGTATGTCGGTTGGTTTTAGTGGCGTACATAAAACCGAAAATGCAAATTTTGATGTTTACGCCTCATTACGCAAAACCTATGAGAGATACAACAATTTCCTAAGAGGAAGATTTAATCACAATTTATGTTTAAAAAAAGAAAAAAATATGTTTTGCAAATATAAAAATAAAAAATGACGTTGAAAATTGAGGTGAACCGCGCCCTTAACAAAAAATTACTGGTTTTCGCTTGTACGTGAAGCTGTTGCCCTATTTGACTGAGCCAATAAGAATCCCGCTATTGTAATATTTGATACATGTTATTGGTAGGACCACGATTTTGTCGCGAAAAGATTTTTGCCCCACTTTGTTTCAGTGACTCACGTGCACATCGGCAGTTCTGTTTCAAGGTTATTGGCAGCGTGTCTATGTTCAGACACGTTTCTCATTTCACTGCACCAATCAGAATAAGATTATTGTGAGTCTGTACGTCTATAATTTGCCAAGGCAAGTGAGAGTAAAATCATCCAATCACAGACGATGTAGCAGAGCTGCAGGTGTGCACATGACGCATCGAAACCAAATGTTGCAAAAATCTTTTCGCCATAAAATCGTGGCTCTAGTTATTGGTCTGAAGACAACTACGTTTTGGAAGACGTACATAACCCAATAATATGTGTTGCAATTAACTACAGTGTTTTCAATGGTATATTGGCACAAAACATTTCCGCGACATGCCATGGTCTCTGATCATAATACGAACGTGTGTACAATTGCAGTTGGATCACCGTTAAATAGACTCACCCTGGACAAGTGTGATACAGTAACACGACCAAAGTGCTCACCTGATCTCTTCGGCCCGGTAGTTTTCGCGACAAGATTTTTGCACCACTTTGTTTCAGTGCCTTACGTGCGCACCAGCATCTCTGCTTTGTGGTCAGTGATTGGATGTCTTATCACCCAGCGTCTGGAGGTTCAACCCGGAAATCACAGACGTGTTGTGTCACAGTTAACCATGTACTGATTAGCACAGTCAAATGAATAACGACTCTGCACAAAACACTCTGCAAATTAATCATGATGTTGCGGTGCAGGTGTACACGTAAGACACTGAAACAAAGTGGGGCAAAAATATTTTCGCGAAAACTACCGGGCCCTACTGCTTAGTCTTTTGTGTCCTTGGGAACGAGGACTTACAACAACTCACCTGTATGAAACTTTCAGTGGTGATTCTTTCATTTTATTACGTAATGTCAAAGCTAAACATGTGTTACACCCTCTACACCTATTACAAGATTTTGCCCCAATATTTACGTACCTAAAGAATACCGTAAAAACTCCCATTTTCGGCCGCTAGATAATATACTTAATAAATAGGGCCTCGATTTTTTCGCGAAAAGATTTTTGCCCCACTTTGTTTCAGTGACTCACGTGCTCATCGGCAGTTTTGTTTCAAGGTTATTGGCAACGTGTCTTTGTTCAGACACGTTTCTCATTTGACTGCACCAATCAGAATAAGATTATTGTGAGTCTGTACGTCTATAATTTGCCAAGGCCAGTGAGAGTAAAATCATCCAACTACAGACGATATAGCAGAGCTGCAGGTGTGCACATGACGCATCGAAACCAAATGTTGCAAAAATCTTTTCGCCGT
>PNEQ01134677.1:0-17460 GCA_003012365.1 Medauroidea extradentata | reverse complement strand
TGTGGTAAATGTTGAAAATATATATTTTCGGTGGGCGGTTAATGTTTGGACTGTTTCGACAGAGACCTAAATGTGTGACTTGTGTAGTTTTTCTTTGGAACAGAATTTGAATTGCGCGCCAGTCCGCCATTGTGGGAAGAGATTAGTGCTAAAAAGATGGCGTCGGTGTATTGGTAAGCTCGGCTCGCGACGCGTACAAAGCGTGCTGCATTATTTTTTTAAATTGTAGAAGCATATTTATAAGTGTGTGTTATGTTCGTATATAAATGCAATGGAAATAATTAGATGTTTCGCATGGAAAGAATAGGGGTGGCACGCTACGACACCGTTTACATGGTATGAAGTATGAAATACCTACTTTGTAATGGTAGAATACGCGTGTTGTAATCACAGTTCATCGACCGTATTACGATCGACACATATGTGACATAATAATGTAATAAAACCAATGTTATTTATCTTAGTGGCAGAAGTGGAATTTGCATGTGTGACAATTTTTTCTTATCTTCGAATCATATCCGCTAAGTAGCCTCTTCTGTTAATTTTACACGAAAATTAGAATTCTCAATTAGTGATACTCAACCTTGATCATACATACAAATTTAGCTGATTTTGAATCTGAAAACGGCGCATTCCGTAAGTTAGTATTCTACATTACGGATATTTGAATCTCGACACAATGATCGAAAAACTACTTTGCTCTCTATCACACTCCAAACAAATGGTTAAGAGGAGTCTTCACCGGTTTCAAACTTCCACGTTTGACGCGAGGGAACAGTGGAGCGATAAGAGCAAGAGTGCCACGCTCGACGGGAAGGTTTTCCTTGTAGTCTTTTTCCTATGGGACTAAGCGGTGACATAAAATGTTATTTTTAGACGTATGAAATAAAGACCAACACATGCCTCTCGCTTTGTATTTTAGGAATTCAGGTGGTATTTTCAAAGTTACAGCAGTCTAAAAAAACGTTTTTAGCCATTTTGAAAGGCCCGAAAATCATATTTCTACCAAGCGTGCTGCATTTTTGAAAACATAGAAGCGTTGTTTCAAGTGTGTGTTCTTTTCGTAGATAAGCATAATATGAATAAGTTAAGCGGTTTCGGGTAAAAAAGAATACGTGTGACACGCTGCAACGCCACCCATGCGCCAGTCTAGGACTCCTCTTAATAACTTTTTTTTTTCATAGAAAAATGATTACAATTAATTATTTAAATCTCGAACTACACCGGTACTTTTTTTAATACATAAAGTAAAGACTTCTGAAAAATACCAGTATTACAATACAATTATAAAGTTGCAACTTCTAACAAAGTAGATCATTGGGTAACTTTTGCACTATTTCCACATTGTGTAATTATTTTTCAAGTTCATTTTACAAACATGTGTCTGCTATTCCATGTCTTCTCGAGTTCGAAAGTATCTTAATAGTATAATAGTAACTAAAATGACGAGCCTAATGAAAATTCGAAATATATAAAAGTAACAATTTTGAACACGGCTTAGATTCCGTTATGAAGCGCTTCTAAATATTGCTCATGTAATTTTCTAAATCATGCAACCCTTTTCAAAAGCAAGCACATTGCAATTTTTTCTGCAAGGAAAAGTTAATTTTTAAACATATACTATTATTTACCGTTCAAGCAGCAGTGAGCGTAAATAAATACATTTAATTTTCAACAGTAACGAATCAGTATAAAGTGACTGCCAGTACAGAGTTAAATCAAACAAAACAGCTTCTTCCAACGAGAGATTTATCTGCATCTGTTAAGACATAACACTTTACAAGCATATTTGCATGGCACATGCATGAAGCGTGATTTACAAAATTATAGTTACGTTGCGCGTTCAAATACCCCGGCGTCCAACATCATAGTCGGCGATACATCCCCATTAAATTATTCTCGTTTTATTTTCTTCGCCCAGACGTGCTGGGCGTGATCATCTTCAGACGACCTTGAAAATGATGACAGGCTGCAGCCAACCTCCGACAAGCTAAAGTATCATAGGAACATGAGACGCCAACTCAAAACTTCTCTTTCATGGTTAGTTCAACAATGTCAAAAAGGGCGGTTGTTTGATTTAGCACAGGTTGTTATGTTTCAGTTACAGCTAAAAACTTCTATTTAAATTTTCGGGAATTTGAAAGTCGATACAGAATAAAACTAGGTATCTTAAAAAATCGATTTGCCAACTTTGTGAGAAAGCAGGTTGCCAGTATGAGTTTTTGGTCAGGGGTGGATTCAGGGGGGGGGGGCAGATACCCCCTCCCTTTTTATAAAGCATAGTTTATCCTTAAGATATTACAATATCTTAAAGTGGTACATTCAAGTTTTTGGTTAGAACATGCCGTAAATTGCACTATTTTGTACCTTAAAATCCAAACTTTTTTCGGGGGAGGGCTCCGAACCACCGGTTTTTTACATTCCGTTGCAACATAAGGATAACAAAATGTCTACCTTTAAAAATATAGGCTAAAAATAAAGACAGTAAGATTGACTGCCTAGCATTGTACAAGCATTCAAATGCCTCCAAAAATTCAAGATTTTTTTTTTTTCGGAACTACTGTACCCACTATCACACCCTCCTACCCTTTAACATGGGCGAATTAAGCGTAGCCTATACAGTGCTCATGTTTCACGCAGATGACGTAACTTTTAAATACTAAAGACTACTTTGTTTGCGCCTAATGAACCTTTTGTAATACTGCAATGATCGTAAAACAGCACATTCTACCGAAACTGCACTACAAGTTCATATATTAACAATAGTACGTGTCGTCTTGATAGCCTAGTATTAAAACGACTGTGGACATTTACAAATCACTTAATTCTGCAGCGCTGTTTTGTAGAAGCCTGTATATAGATAATATATCAACCAGTTTTGTAGCTACAATAAATATAAATAAAATAAACAAACGAACACAGTAATTTTATAGGGTAGAAAAATAACCATTAGTCATCACTCACCAAATAATTAATCCTTCTTCAGAACAGTGTTCAAAGAGGAGAGTTTCAAAATTGAACCCGGTAACCGCGGGCCGGTTTTACGGCGGTAAATCACCCCGACAATTCAAACGCGAACACCCATTCGTTAAAAAGTTTTCCGCACTAACAGTTTTTTATATTTCTCGACACCGACAAGCTGCACACACACGTTTTCCTCGTAGCGCAGTAAACGTCTTGAATACTTGACGCGTCCCGACCGGTACAACGGTCCTCGCCGCTAGATCCAGTTCGCACCACTGCCGTGTCGAACCTTACTCTGACCGCTGCGGCGTTCGACTGTTCGCTGTTCACTTGTCTTTGCCGCTTACTTCCTTCCCCTCTGCTCGCTCGCGCGAAGCGAGAGCAGCCAAGCGGCAGGTGCCTCAACTAACTACACCTACCACTTTCCATTCAATGGGGGAGGAAAACTTGATTATCATTCTCTTTCTTTTTTTTTTTTTCGTGTGTCTGCCTGTCTCTCTCTTTCTATCCTCCTCGCTGCCCTCTCATACGCCCAAACAACAGCTTCGCTTTACACGTCCGCATCTTTCTTCCGTGGAGTGTCGGCTTAACAAACCAAGAAATTTAAATAGAAGTAGTTAGAAAGTGGCACTCAACGTGTCGACTTCCCGGAAGTACGATTGTACGAAGTGTCAGTCACAAGTATTTACTGCCCATGTCGTGCACAGGGCCATGTCTGGAGAAGGGAGGGGGTAGGGGGTAAAATGGGCATTTGCCCAGAGCCCCTTATTCTACGGGGCCTCACTTTTTCGGATTAAAACTATAAAAAAAATAATTTTAAACTAATTGAATTTTCTAAAGCTCCCATTAAACCTTATTGGTAGCTGTGAAATGAATATTTTAAGTATAAAGTGCGTGTAAAGACAACGATCTTGGTATTCAGAATTGCCAAGGTCAGAGTATGACAATGCAGCTAACATGTCAGGGCGCTTATTCTGTAACTGTTTTGTGTTCACATACGTTCCTTACGTAGAGAATGTCACCACGTGACTATCGTTACGAGACTAATTCATATTCTGTAACTCTTCATGGCGCCGTGGCTGACGTTCAAACGCTTCGTGAGCGACTTTAAATGTAACAGCAGCTAGGGAGGTGGTGTTAGCGGGATTGTGTGCGTGAAAATGTAAATATGGCGGCGGCATTGCGAAGGTTATATTTCCTAGATGAACTCGAAAATAAGGAAAAGCGTCGGCAAATGCAATCGATGAGGCGGCAAATACGTGATACCCTAAATCCGTTCACAGAAATGGACAAAGATCAATATAGGCGATTGTTCATACACGAAAAATAAAAACATCGCGGTATCAAAATTTACCTCTGAAACATTCCTTATTTTGCCTCATGAAATTCAACATTATTTCGTACTGCCAAACACTCGTTCTTTTAGAACGAAAGTTCGTAGCTTCTGTCTCCATTTAACAAAGTTGATCCATTATTCAACTTTTAACCTAAAAACATGTTCACGTTGCCGCACATCAAGATGTAAATAGTGTGGCCGCGTGTTACTACTAATGGCCAGAAATATAACTTTTACGGTGCGATTTTAATGGTTTCAGAAAGGTACCTACAATGTTGCCAAACCTATATCACAGCTGTTAAAGAACATTACAAAAATGGTTAACAGAATACTATTGAAAGACAGTCACGCGTGACTATCTGTATCGCTGACGCTAACAAAAGTCAGTAACGGATGATTGATGTTACCGAGGAGAAGTTACAGAATAAGGCCCCAGGAAAGTATGTGGTCTTACAAGCGCATGTTATCACTGCATCTAAAAATGGATGGGGGTCTCGCTGCCCCAGGCCTCACATTCTCATAAAGTGGCCCTGATATTTTCTTGTTTCTGTTGTTTATTATTTTGCAAAGCTTAAGCGAGAGGAGATGCTAAAAATCTGCTTGACCCAATAATTTTATTGCTGGAAAGTATGTACCAAAGTTCACAGCAGTTCCCTTACGGGTGTCCACGTGGCAAAAACGCATAGTTTTGTATTTGTACGACATAGTGTTATATAGACGTTACTTGTGACTACATTTTCCACTTGTGAAACATTTTTTAGCTCTCATAGTCTTCCCATGGCGGCAGGTCAAAGTCGAAATTTGCAAGTTACGGGAACATGCTAATAACAAAAACCAACAGACTTACGCGAATGAAATAATTTACACTGAATTAAGATACTATGGGACATATGCTAAAATATTTAAAATTACACAATGCGATTTCTTTGTATTTTAAAAAATTTCTAAGAATAACAATACATTTCTTAATAGAAGAAGGAACTTGGTTATGTGGTTTTTAAATCTTTTAGCATATGACCCATACTATCCAATTTCTGTGTAAATTATGTCGGTACAGTAAGTCAGTTGGTTTTTGTTATTAGCATGTCCCAGTAACTTGCAATTCTTGACTTTGATATGTCGCTATGGGAAGACTATGAGAGATTAAAAATATTTACAAGTGGAAAATGTAGTCATAAGTAACGTCTATGAAACTAAAACTATGTAGTGCAAATATAAAATAATGCACTTTTGGCACGTGAACGCCCTTAAGTAGTTTTGTACCAGTCTAAGCAGTAGATTTTGTGATGTAGCTTTGAGGAAAGGCCGTTTTTAGCCATGTTGGATGGCTCAGAAATAGTATTTGTAATGCCCACTGTGTTGTAAAAGTACTTTATAAACCTTCTCTGAAACATGTTTTCATTTCATGCATAGGCAACATTGCGAGTACGTAAGACAGTTTTGCAACAATCACTTATTTCTAACCCACTGCAGCGTAGTTCGGCAACTAGGGAGACAGGCGCGTTAAGGGGGAGTATTAGACAATTTTTTGTATTTTCTGTTTTTGAGCCATATCATTTATTTAAATTTCACTATCAAAATTTTCTCTTCGACAAAGCCTGGGATATATTATTGATAAACTGCCTGACATAAATAATAATGGAATATCTCATTAATTTGTCATGCAGAATCATTGCAAGAGAATTATAGGTTAAGGCGCCCGCCTACTGGCCGTGTGAATGTGTGAGTGAGGCACGGTGTGAAGGGCGATGTTGACCGGCTCATCTGGTGTGGCCTCTACCGCAAGACACTGGTACGGCGTGCAGTGGTACCGTAGAAAACTCGCCTGACTTACGCTTTCAGTGGCGAACCCACTTTTTTAATGGTGGAAAGTTTTAAGCAACGTCCATTGCATGCTCCTATACAAGTTTCACACGATTCCCGCAAGTAGTTTTTCAGATATAACAGGTTGAAATAGCTGTTTTTAGCCATTTTGTGGAGCTCCGAAATGCCTTTTCTGATCGATGTGATGCTTTGAAACAACTCTTCAGTCATCGTTTGAAATGTATTTTCTTCTCGTGCATTGACACATTGGGCGTATGTGGAATAGTTTCTTTTAAAAAAACGGTATTACGAACACACTGCAACACATTTTAAGCGCGTGGTAGGCAATGCCCTTAAGGGGGCCGCCTACCCGCGCGTGAGAGACTCAAAAGCGACAGAGCAGTAAGGTCGACCTCGAAGCGCGCATCAAATGCCTCGACACCTCAACGAGCCAATAGCTGAACTAGCGTGCAAGGTTCCCGCCGAACAGTTTTTACTATGGGAGATTAAGCGGTCACCACATAATTTTATTGGTGGAAAGTCTGCAACTAAGTTCACTGCAGGTCGCAACCTGAGTTTCACATACATCCGGTTAGCACATTTTGAAGTACGGAAGTCTGAAAAGGCAGTTTTTAGCCATGTTGGAGGGCTTAGAAACAGTGTTTTTAATAAGCATGGCGTCTTAACAATGAGGTACCGACCTTGTCTGAAGTTTGATTTATTTTCGTACGTTGGCACAGCGGGCGCACGTGACATATTTTTGTAGAATAAACCTGTTTACGAACACACTGCATCTCATTTGAAGCGTAGGATAGGCGGCCGCCTTAAGGGCGCGGTCTACCGCAATTTTCATTGGCATGATTTTATTTTTATATTTGTAAAAGTTTTTTTTCTTCTTTAAAACACTACATGTGACTTAATTGTTCTCTTATAAAAACTTTTTATCTCTCATAATTTATGCGTAATGTCTCATTAAAGCCAAAACGTGCATGTTTTCGTTTTAAGGACGACACTAAAATCAACTCATTTACCAAACTGAAAAAATTCACAGTGCATAACAATGTTGTAGGCTACAAGTTCAGCTATGTTAAACAACAAACTAAAATATTTTTGTATTAAAATAAAATATTGAATTTTTCAAATTTTTATTTTAAATTTCAGCATTTTTATTTAAATAAAAAAAATTCTTTGCTTTAAGTACGTGACATTGTAGCCTGCGGCGTCTTTATCCACTGTGAATTTTTTTTTCAGTTTGGTATGTCAGTTGATTTTAGTGTAGTCATTAAAACTGAAACATGCAAATTTTGATTTGAACAAGCAATTACGCGAAAACTATGAGAGATAAAAAAACTTCATAAGAGCCAAATTCAGTTAGGTTTAGAGTATAAAACAAGAAACAAATTATCTGGTACAAACAAAAAATAAAAAACATGGTGATGAAAATTGCTGTAAACCGCACCCGAGTGTGTGGAAGATAAATAAACGCTAAAAACACAAATTGAAAAATACATGTATTTGAATGCGGATATAAAAAATGCGTTTCAAACGCAGGTAGCTGAGAACCTTAACAAATGCATCATTCTGGTTAAATGTTTGCTCACAATGTTTGCAAATATCACTATGGAGGATAGTTGTTTTGGATATTTTCATATCCGCATTTAAAAACGTATATTTTTCAATTTGTGTTTTTAGTGTTTATTTATTTCCCACACACTCTTGAAAATTAACCTATAATTCTCTTGCAATTATTCTGCATGACAAATTAATGAAATATTCCATTATTGTTTATGTCAGGCAGTTTATCAAGAATATAACAATTATAATAAAAACTAACCTAACAAACTGATATAAACCAACCTACACAATTCTTTATGTGCTAACTCAATCAAACTATAATCCCATCACCTGATACAGCATAGTCTAATGACTCAAATCTAACTTCACTCCCAACTTAGCATCTTTCACACCACTTTAACCTAACACTACTCAACCTAACTTCACTCCCGATTCACCTGACCTGAATACAAAATGAGCTAACACCGACTTGACCTAACTCCCAACCTAACATGTCCAGGCCTGACCACAACCTGACAGGGCCTGAACTGCAACATAACCGGGCCGTACCTGGCTCCGACCTCTGACCTGACCCCTTCATAACCAGACCTTACCTGACCCCGAGATAACCAAGCCTGATTTGCCTCCGTCCTGATCGGACCTTACCCCGACATATTCGGACCTAACATAACTAATCTAAGCTACCACAATATAAACTAATCTAAACCAACAATCTTCATGCTACATAACATCTATAACACAATTCCAACATTTCTTAACCATAACTAATATAACTCTTCTCTAACATAAACTAATCCGACCGAACTAACCACCAACATGCTACTCAACCTCTTCCATGCCATTCAATCTGATAATCTCTTAACATAAACTAACCCAAGCTATTCTCATCACTTAACATAATCTAGTTCCAACTCAACCTTACTGCCGGCCTCCAAAGCATAGTCGGTCTACGGTACGAGAGATCCTTGGTTATGAACCTAGCACGGGCATGACTGTTATGTTGTTTCTTCATATAGTTTCACCCTCATCGGCTCTAAAGACCTGATTGTTACAGAGCTGTAATGCCCTCTCACCTCGTCGACCTTACTTCATCAAAACCTAACTTCACTAACCCCATCCATAACATACTCTAGCATAGCACAATGTAACATTGTCTTTCTACTTAACCAACCTCCACCCCAACCACAATGGCACCCACAACCACAACGGCACCCATAACCACAACCTCAGCCACATTAGAAACCACAGCCATTTCCACCACAATAACTTTAACTGAAATATCTATTCAATGATCTGTATATCACCCTCGTTGCAATGCAAGAGGAGAAGATGGAGGTAGCTGAAGATAAGAAGGGAAGCAGAGGAACATTGCGACATTATCTAAGCAAACCCATCTAGACGAAACATAGACCGTCCAGAACCCATACTAACATAACCAACATAACGTCACTTCATACATAACTTATCCTATAACCTAACATACACAATCTGATTTAACTTCATCCATAAATAACCTAACATAGACCAACAAGAAAATATTAATCAAACATAACTTCATTTTACTCTGTCCACTCATAACCTAAAACAACCAAAACTAGCAAATTTGAATCTAGCCTAATCTAACCATGCCACACTTTCACCTATTTTAATACAACATAATGTTCACAATCGAAATTCATTTCAAACCACATTAACCTCACCCACACCCCGACCTAACAAATATAAAATAACCTAACACGACTTAACACAATCGAACTTCCTCCTTCGTACTCTAACTTAAACTAGTATAATATTACCACTTATCTCTCTCCTAACCAAACCCCTTTCTCCGTACTCTGTCTTGACCTATATACCACATCAGACAGTATCTCACCTGCATTACATATAATTACCTATACAGTGGCACTGAAACATGTTCCAGTACAATGTATCTTGGATATATATAACTTTTTAAGTGGTGGAACCAGTAGTGGGGGGGGGGGGGTCCGGGGGTCCTCCCCAGGAAAACGTTCAGTTTCTAGGTGCAAAATGGTTCTCAAACCTAAACGTACAGTATACAGCCATGGAGGTATTAGTCTATGGAGTGGCATCTGCCGTACATTTCAATGGTAATCGTGTGAAGCCGATCATTTTCGAACATTTTCGAACTGCGCATGCACAGGACGTTATATTTCATGAGTCGCCATATTTTGGGTGGTAAAACAATAGCAGAAAGCAATGTAATTATGTAATTTTTTTACAAAGAAATTCGCAAATTCTCTATTTGAATCGTACACAACAGTTTAAAATTGCTTCAGATATATATATATATATATATATATATATATATATATATATATATATATATATATATAAACGAATGAGCTCTCGCTGTATGTACTTTATAAACTTGATGAATTTAAATAAAAGTTTCTTACCTGTATAAAGATAATCCTCCGCAACGATCGAATCTGTTTGTAAGGTCAAGATCTGCACAAACTTTCACCATAGTGTGTAGTTAACAAAAAACTAAAACATTTTCATTCAACTCAGTGCTATATTTACATGTTTTTGCCACCACTAGCTCTATCCTTGTCTTTAAACGTCGTCTGTTGGCCGGCTTCAAATTTGCTCAAAGGCTTCCACTCCATAGACTAATACCTCCATGTATACAGCGGGCCAACAAAATCTTGGTATTTTTAAAGGTGTAATATTTATAATTTTATGACATGAACTTATAAAAATCTTAAAATTAGTTATGTAGGCAAATGTCATTATAGGCTGTTCACGACAAAGTGAGCACTGCACAAAGTTTTCTCTCAGCCGTTTAGCAGTTAACTTTACTATTTTTACTATGAAAACTTCCGTGTAACTAAAAACCAGTGTAAACGTTTCACTATTCTCAAAAGTTAACATATATTAGATGTTAACTGTCATCTATTGGCTCAATAAAACATATTTTTGATTAATTACGAGTTCTGCTGAGTACTCAGCTTATAGTGAACAGCCTATACTTCAGTTTACTTAGTAATAATTTCGCAAGTATGCCAGTCAAGGAACTTACACCGCAGCAGAACCAGAAAAAAAACGCTCGTACAATTGTTCACTCCCGATATTATACTTGCACTGAAATCACGAGTTACTTAAAATCTAACTCTTTTGCAAACATTTGAACGTGCACGCAATTTTTTCCGCAAAGTTTTTGCAATAATGTACATAATTCAATTTTATATTTTGCAATTTCCTGAATTCATTAATATGTCTAATTACATATTATTTTATTATGAATGTATTTGAATCTAAATGTATCATTAACTGTAAAAAAAATCAAGTTCTACTGTTGTGCACGAAGGCTTTCGAGCAAGAAAATAATTGTTACAGTAAAATTCTAGTTCTGTATATGTTTTAAATTATGTAATCTATATATTTAAATAATCTATAATCCTTTGGTGATATTTGTACTTGGCTACCAAACCTAAATCTCTATTTGGTTCACTAACTGGACTGACTGATTGACTGACTGACTTGTCAAGAAACAGCCCAAATCACTTGACATAGAAACGTGAAATTTGAGTGGGTTTCCCTCAGTGCGTAGACGAGCACTAAGAAGAGATTTTTCAAAATTCGGCTCCATGAATCCTCGATATAGTTCGAACCCGATGGCCTACCGTCGTGATTTTTACTTCAACTGAATGCTTATAAAAATCCATATTAGGCATTTTCAGCATTTTTCTAAAATTTGCTATTAAGGAGGAGAAATGACGTGAAACGTGTTTTCGTTTAATTTTCATTCATACGCAAATACCCGAGAAGTAGTTTCAGGATTTTTCGAAATTTGACTCCCATGGGATGAAAGGGAGGAAAAGTGGTTTTAATGTATCGTTTATATAGATGGAACTGATTGGGTTACAATTGTGATTTTTATTAAGTCACTTGGATACTTATACAAATGCCGAAGACGGTATTTCAAGAGATTTCCAAATTCATTACTTTAGGGGTTGGAAAAATGTGAAATGTGTTTTCGATTAAATCTTCATATCTACGAACCCTTCGAGATATCTAAATTATTTTTGCTTCAGTAAGATTTTGCTTATGCAAATACTCAAAATATTATGTCATGATTTGGTTAAATTCGACCCTAAAGAGGTAAAAAACTGTTTTTGTTTTTTCGAGTCGTAAACTATGTATATCGTCATCGACACAATTAAACTTTTAGATATCGATGTGATTTTTGCTTAAGAATGATGTTACTTGAATGCCTGAAAAATAATTTCACAATATTTTTTTTTTAATTCGACACCTACGGAGGTGAAAAATTGTGTAAGACGTGAAATGCATTTTCAATGAATCGTCGATACATCTTCTAACCAGTGGGATATCATTGTGCTTTTCAAGTCTACGAAATACCCATAAAATATTTTATAATTTTATTCAAGTTTTTTTTAAATTCAGCCTCTTAGGGTAGACGTAGATTCAGTCGATATATAGAGCTGCTTTTCGATATTTCTAAATTAAAACTCTCTGGGTTGATAGTGTATGTCCTTCAATAAATCGTCGATTTAGCTGTGTGATTGCGTGTTATCGTCATAATTTTCAGTTCAGTTGGATACTTATACATATATTTAAGATGTGTTATTATGATTTTTCGTAATTCGACCCCTAAAGGACCGAAAATACGTAACGTTTGTTTTCGATTAGCCAATGATATCTATCTAATCAGTTGGGATATTTAAGTGTTGCTTGCATCAGAACGATACGTGCGTAAATACTTAGAGAAAAGTAAAAAAGTTATTTTACTGAATAAAATAACTAAATTAGGGGTAAAACTTAGTTTGTAAACTTTGAAGGCAGACGATCCGAAAAGCAAGTATGATGAGTGAAAAATAATTTTTACTGGTGTTACAGTCTGCAATTCTATCGAGATGTATTGTACATTCTTTATGTATGTAGAGAATGAATATTTTATTTATTTTCATTAATACTTTGGACGTTACGTGGTGCAGTTGTATGAATTTTCGGTAAGTTCTACAGTCGGGAAGTTCTGCACTTGAATTCCGTGTGAGGCTACGGAAACGTGCAATCCTGACACTTAAAAACTGCAAGGCTGATGAAATTAGCGTCATTTGGACGAAGTAATTTGCAGGAGTAAAATGTATGATGCAGTTCACTACCTACTGAAGTTCTTCGACGGCATCTGCGCACGTGTACCATCTCACAAGATAACCACAAAGTTGATATACCAGCAATGTTTCTGCGGAATGTTAACCCGCCAAAACTTCCTAATGAAACTAAGCTACGAGTGAAGGTTTAGCACTGTTGTCTATGGTTGTGCTCGGGGGAAAACAGTCTTCACACGACGTATACTACTTATATCATTCGATGACCCTCGTACATTTAAGAGAAGTCCTCGACTGGCGAAAGGACGGCGTTGCAGCGTGTCACACGTATTCTTTGTCACGCGAAGCCGCTTAACTTATTTATATTACGTTTACCTACGAAAAGAACACACACTTGAAACAACACTTATACGTTTTCAAAAATGCAGCACGCTTGTTAGAAACATGATTTTCGGGCCTCTCATAATTGCTAAAAACGGGTATTTTTTTAGACTGCTGTAACACCGAAAATATGACGTGAATTCGCAAAGTGCAAAGCGAGAGGTATGCGTTTGTCTTTACTTCATACTATCCAAAAATAAAATATTAGGGTCACCACTTAAAGTCCCATAGGAAAAAGACTAGAACGGAAACTTTGCACGCCAGTTGGGCGCACCGTGAATAGAGGCAATATGCCTCTCGTCTAGCTTGGTACTCTGGCTCTTATAACTACGCTGTTCCCTCGCGCCAAACGTGGAAGTTTGACACCGTGAAGGACTCCTCTTAAGACACTACAATTTCCCTTTCCAAGATATATTCGGCTGTTACTATAAATAAGGTCCAGGGGAAGTCGGTGTGAGTGGCAGAGACAGACGGCTTCTCGCATGGGCAGCTATAACCTGTTGCAGAGTTAGCTCAACTAGCAACTTGGTTGTTCTAACAATTGGTGGCCGAAATGCTAATCTGATGTTCAAAGAGGTCCTTCAATAAGAAGTAAATATTCACTTTTACGAGTAGTACACGCGGGTAAAGCCGCGAGCGAACTGCTTGCTAGAAAAAATAATTCGAAGTCATCCTCAGTGGAGTCTGTAATGTAGTGAGTCAAATAAATGCCCAAAATGTTTCCATCCTATTTATTTATTCCTAGAATATGAACTGTAGTGAGTCAAATAAATGCCGAAATTTTTCCTTCCTATTAATTTATTTGTAGAATATGTACAGTAGTGAGGCAAATAAATGCCCAAAATGTTTCCTTCCTATTTATTTATTCCTAGAATATGTACTGTAGTGGGTCAAATAAATGCCCAAAATGTTTCCTTCCTATTTATTTATTCCTAGAATATGTACTCTAGTGAGTAAAATAAATGCCCAAAATTTTCCCTTCCAATTTCTTTATTTCCAGAATATGTTTTGTAGTGAGTCAAAATAATGCCCAAAATTTTCCTTCTTATTTCTTTATTTCCAGAATATGTACTGTAGTGAGTCAAATAAATGTCCAAAATTTTTCCTTCCTATTTCTTTATTTCCAGAATAACAAAAGCAAACGCCTTTCAGCGTTTGATTGCAACCAGCGGGACACTGAAGTGTATAATTTTTATTAGTCCTATGATTCACTTTCAGCGTTACTGTACACTGCATTATGCATGTGTAGTGCAACAATTAATTCAGTCACGAACAGGAAAATTTTTCCATGTGCTCAGTTTACTTAAAAGAAAATAAACTTGATCTACATTACGCGCGTCTCCTGTATGAATCAGTTTTGTGCTTCGGAGGCTCAAAAGTAAAGGAGTAACAAGAGCGACCTTGAAGCTCGCTTCAACCTCTTCGCCACTTGGAGCCGAGCACAGAACTAACAAGCAAGCTTTTTACCGAACTATTTTTGCTACAGAACTTAAGCGCTAAACCTTGATAATATAATTTAATTGACTAAAGGTTTGTAGCAAAGTTCTGAGTGGTGTTATATTCGAGTTTGGCATGTATCCGGTCGTTATACCTTCAAGCATGGCAGTCTGAAAATACATTTTTAACTTTCTCGGAAGGCTTCGGAACACTTGTTACTAATGGACCAACGTGTTGTCAAGTAACATTTCGTACGCGACCGAAGTATTTTCTTTTCTTATATAGGCAAAATGTGCGCTTGTAAAATTGTTCCGTAAAAACACACTACAATGCATATGAAACACGTGGCAGGTGGCCAAGCATTCTGTATCACACTCTGTGTACGCGTGTGTGATGATAAAACTCACTGGAAACAGTTCTTCCTGTATGCGAAAGATGGTCTGAACATAAGTGATAACCTCCACCCTTTCTCTTTTTCCCCAATAGCGGGTGTAAGTTATCCACCATAGTTAGCAGGATCTATTTTGATTTTGGCAGTAGAGCAGGTGTAGAGACGAGTACAGATACTAAAATAAATAAAAAATATGACATCAGTTCTTATTAGGGGCGCCGGAACCAGGGGGGACACGGGTACATTGTACCCCCCTGACTTCTGTCAGGGGGTTGCAGAACGGGGCAACTGGAATTTTTTTTGTTTATCTAGTAGTCTTCTTATTTGACATTTAATTATATTTATTAATTAGATCTAAAAGACTGACCAGAACATCTTATCTCGCATAACACATACATTTGTTTCACCCACCACACCATTTAGTTGCTGCTCAACATACGAACGTGTCCATCTCGTCGCATCAATAGTAAAGACATCAGTTGAAAACAACCACCCAAACTCCACTACCACAATTATACCCCTTAAGGGGTCCTTGTCGAAGCATGGGAGTAAACAATAATAATATGGAAACTGGTCCAAAATCGTAGAAGGTCCATTTCTTACATTGGCTTGTGATGATTGACATAATTTGTCATTACTAGTCAAGTTTTATGTTACCCAACAAGGTGTTGCAAAATACTAAGTACGAACACGTCAGCACTACGTAACAAGAAATTAGAGGTACAGAATGCTGAATGAGAAATAGGATAAGAAAATTAGCAATTTTACAGATTTTACGGTAGGCCTAGTTTAATATGTTGCTTAACCTTTTCACCAAAGGGTATCTCATAGTTACGACTTAATTTTAAGAAAATATGACAGGCAAGGCTATCGAGGTTGGAGAAATTGTGGGGTAGGGTACAAAAAATTCTGGGCAAGGGTACAGAAAATGGTAATACAGGAGCATTGGCAATTATAGGGCAGAGGCAGTAAAAATCGTAGGGTAGGGAGATTAAAAGTTATGGGGCAGAGGTAAAGAAAATTATGGGGTAGGAGTACTATAAATGTGAGGCAGTGACATCAAAAATAATGTGGTAGAGGTGCAGTAAACTGTAGGGTAGGGAAACAGTAAATTGTAGGGGTAGGACTATTAAAAATGTGCGACAGGGACATTAAAAATAATCATGGGGCAGAGGTACAGGAAATTGTAGGATAGGAGTACTGGATATGTTATCCAAGGATATTAAAAAAAACTTGGAGCAGAAGTACAGAAAATTGTAAGGTAGAACAACTAAAAATATGTAGCTGAGACAAAATAAATAAATATTTCCTCACAACTGTGCTGCCGCACGGTGGTGAGATCACACGTTCCCACCTATAGAAAACCCTCTTCAAAACATCCCTGAATCTACCAACCCCATTTACCGTCACCAAGTCATACTGCAAAACATTCCACTGTTTCGCTGACCTCACACACATAGACTGCTTACCCCGCTCTGTTCTCCTCCACACACTCTCAATATTCTGGTTGTTGCTTCCTCTCCCTCTATACCCCCTTAGTTAGGTGACAATGTAACCCTCCCCAACCCCTCTCTCCATTCACAATTCTTTACATCCTGACCAGTCTTTCCATTCTCCTTCTATCCTTCAATATACTACATCCCAATTCCTTCATCATTACAGATGGCCTTAATTTCCTTCCTCCTCTCCATCCTGCCCCTGTATACTCCACCTACCCTTTACCCATCTCTGCACCTTTTCCATTTCCTGCACTTCAACTTCCACATACGGGTCCCACACTGCAGCGGCATACTCCAACATTGTTGGGATCCCTTCCCCAACCCCCTCCCCCTTTTTCCCTTCTTCAGACATTAAAAATAATCATGAGGTAGAGGTACTGTACAGAAAATATTAGGGTATTGGCCTCAGCACAGAATTGTACAGTATGGACCCAGGAAATGTGAAGAAGAAATATTAAAAATTATGGGGCAGAGGTAAACAAAATTGTAGGGTAGGTGCACTGGATATGTTAAGCAAGGATATTTAATATCATGGAGCAGATGTGCCGGAAACTGTAGGGTAGAATACTTGGATAGGGGTACAGAAAACCGTAGGGTAGGTACAGTTGGATAGATGTACATAAAGGAAATTGTAGGGCAGGACAGCTAAAAAATGCAGGGGCAGGGTCATGGCAGATGTACAGAAACTTTTAGGAAAATCACAAAAAATTGAAGGATAGTTGCATTTAAAAAAAAAGTGTGGCAGTGACACAAAAATCATGAAGCAATGCCAGGTGCACATAAAATTGTGCAGCAGGGGCATAAAATAATGGAAAAGTGAAGAAGGAATTACAATTTATAGGGCAGAAGCACTATTTGTAGGGCAGGTGCACTGAATATTGTAAGGCAGTCACTAAAAATTGTAGGGCAGAGGGACTCGAAATTTTAGGACAGAGGCACTGAACATTGTGGTGCAGAGGCACTGAACATTGTGGTGCA
>PNEQ01134676.1:0-17461 GCA_003012365.1 Medauroidea extradentata | reverse complement strand
ACAATTTTGCTCTCTTGTGAAATATCTATAAAACTGTTGGTTTGGATGTTATTATTTTTGGGAGACTTTGTGTCTTGTTGGCTAAGAAGCTAGCATCCCTGCCCTCGGTCACGTGGGCAAGCAGATGCCTGGAGGAACGTTAGGTTTTTCCTGTTGACGTCACTAGGTCTTATTGACATCACTACATTTGTTTAGTGAAAAAATTAATATGAAAGAATAATATAAACATCAAGTGTTGTACATTTTTGGAATTGGTATAATTTTCTGTATTTTGCCCATATTTAATATTATATAAGTTACATCCAGACTGGACGCTAGAGGTTTATAGGTTTCGCGGCGGAAATCACGTCACCGCTGTGTCGCGGAAATGGGGGGGAAGGCGGAGCTTTTGCCAGCAGCGTGGCGGGCCTCAGCTCTTTTGGTTCCGAGTCATCGCAGAAGAAGGGTGTTTTTTACGAGTGCTGACGCCGTAACCAATTTGTAGGAAGCATGGTTTGTCGGGCACGGTGGCGCGAAAGTTTAGATTTTAAATACAACTATCAATTGTGTAATTGCCGTTTTTAACATTTGAAGTTGTGGTAATGAGGGCGGAGTTGGTCGCAAGTGAGCTCAGTAGCAGTAAGAGGAAGTGATGTGAATTTTCAGTGTGTTTTCGGCACGTGCCATTTTTGTTTGTTTATGGACATTTATTGGTTTCAATGGCTCTATTATTTAGATTTTGGGAGGTGTAAAAAGGAGGGGAAGGTTGCTTGAATAAAAAGGAAGATCACCCGAACCGATTTAGCTAGTCATTGTAGCTAAATGTATACTTATGACATCCACCTTCCGAACCCACACTAGCACCCGAGAAGAGAGATATACTACCACTGGCAGCCGGCGCATCAATTATCTGGCTACCACATCAACCCATGTGGTCAGGTGGAATGATAATATAAATCAACGAGGTGGGGTACTGCTGAAGGTACCGTCCCATCACACAGTCGCTGTTCCTAATACTACTTTACAGCTATATCATGAAAGAATTGCACATCAAAATAAGAGACATGTGAAGACTGTTATTGAAAGAGAATTAGGAATTAAAATTCCTGTAACAACTGAGTTCTGTGAAGGCTGTTCATATGGAAAAGCACACAGATTAAAATTTGGAACAAGAAAACGAGCTACCGTTCCAGGAGAAGTCATTTATACTGATATTTGTGGTCCTTTTCAGATGTCATTTTCTAGATATCGTTACTATGTATTATTTAAAGATGACTTCACTCGTTTTAGATTTATATATATTTTATTAGAGAAAAGTCTGAAGTTCATCAAAAATTCTTACAGATACTAAAAGAATGTAGTAGAGCCGGTTACCACATTCAGGCTCTCATGTCAGACAATGGAGGTGAGTTTAGTAACAAATTAATGAAAGACACATTAGACAAGTATGGTATTCAACAACTGTTGACCATGCCATACTGCAGTGAAATGAATGGGTTCATTGAAAGAGAAAATAGAACAGTTGTTGAAGCTGCGAGGTCAATGATGCATTCTCATGGAAACATTCCTCAATCCTTATGGGCTGAACTAACCAACACTGCTGTATACATTCTCAATAGGTCAGCAAACTCAGGTACTGAAGACAAAACACCATTTGAGATGTGGTTCAACAAAAAACCTAGCATAAAACATTTAAGAATAATTGGAAGTGAGTATTTTGTTCATATTTCTAAACAAAGGAGAAGGAAAATGGATAAGAAATCTGTCAAAGGTATTTTGGTTCGATATGATTTTGGTGGTTACAGAATTTGGAATCCAGAAACATCAACATTAATTCGATTTCGTGATGTTGTTTTTAGAGAAACTCCTTTAATTCCAAGTACCGAGATTTCTATCAAAGAATCAGAAAATAAAATTGAAAAAAACTGTAACTTCATTACCAAATTTTTAAATAAAAGAAGATTCAGACAAATCAGGCAAGAACATAGAGGATACTGGACCTGATTCAGAAGCTGTACAACAGAATGAAGAACCTCAAAACAAAATGTTTTTACGAGACAGGGAGAGCATTCATCCACCTAAACATTACAGCGAATATTTGTATGATGTTATGACAAATGAACTAGAAACCCCAGAAACATTCAAAGAAGCCATAGATTGTACAGATTCATATGAATGGGAAAAGGCAATGAAGAATGAAATAAGAGCACTTGAAGAAAATGAAACTTGGTCTCTTACAGAGTTACCGAAAGGTCAAAAGGCATTAATTTGTAGATGGGTCTACAAAATCAAACAAAACTCAGATGGATCCATCGAAAGATTTAAAGCTCATTTGGTTATAAAAGGTTTCTCTCAAGAAAAAGGAATTAATTATGATGAAACATTTAGTCCGGTTGCAAAATTAAGCACAATAAGAACAATTTTGAGTGTTGCAGCTTGCAAGAAGATGCATTTAGGCCAGTTTGATATCTTCACAGCCTTCCTATATGGAAAATTAGATGATAAAGATGAAATTTATATGAAACAACCTGAAGGCTTCAGTGATGGAAGCAACAAAGTTTGTAAGCTTAAAAGAAGTCTGTATGGCCTTAAACAAGCTCCTCGATGTTGGTA
This sequence comes from Medauroidea extradentata, assembly GCA_003012365.1. Lineage (NCBI taxonomy): Eukaryota > Metazoa > Arthropoda > Insecta > Phasmatodea > Phasmatidae > Medauroidea > Medauroidea extradentata. The sequence goes on along the minus strand of PNEQ01134676.1, from coordinate 14,869 downwards.
TTGTCCATACCGTATAAGAATTCCATTATTTGACAGATCATGAAAAAGTAGGGCAATGTAAACAAAACATTATGTATCCTTCCACCACCATGTGCTTTCCAGCTGACAATCAAAACATGTCAACAGTTAAGGTATTATGATTGCAATAACAGTTAAAGTGTGTTGTGATTTTCTTGAGATTATTTTTTAGATCTCAGACAAATAATTTATTTTAAATACTAGCTGCACATTGATCTTATTAGGGTTAGGTGGGCAATGTTATTTGAAATATTTCAAATTACAGCAATGTATAGTCTACTCTACAGATATTAAGGTAATACAACTATTTAAAGTTTAACTTTTTTGTGTATATTTTTCTAGATTTTATCAAAATTGTAACATTTAATGGCATTACCAAAAGTAAACAAACATGCATGGGCAACTTATGTTTTCTACCGGATATCTTAAAAATATTAAATAATAGTAGCTTATTTGGTTACAGCAAACTGAAGTTGTAAGAGCTTATTACAGTGCAAGTAAACATATTTGAACTTTAATAATAAATAAAATAGGTTAATTCATGCATGAATTATTACAATTATTTTTCGTGTTGCCTTTAATTTGGTTCTGCACTATCAGATCATAAAGCCGTATAGGCCTAGTTTAAGATTTCCAGTTGTAGACTATTAAACAAACTTACATTTTGTGGTAGGGCCTACCTTTGAAATATCAGTGTTGTTATTGTCATGTGACTGTTGCAGGTTATATAGCAAAAATGTAAGCTCTCACAACCTAAACGGAAATAATATAGCAATAAAAAGCGTAAGTAATAAACAAATATGGGTAGGCCTAATTGCCCAGATCAGCTTTAAATATTTTGTTGATTAATTAACACATATCATCAAACCAGTACACTTTAATGACCGTGAAATATATAGGCGTACGTCTTCTGGCCATTTCTTTTGGTAATATGTAGGCCTAAATTTTTGCAGCTGACAAGCACAAAATCTCGCGTGGATTTTATAATAACCACTTTGCTTAAAACAACAACAAAAAAAAAAATAAATAAATAAAAAAAAAAAACGGACTTTTTCTTACAAAAAGAATTTATTGAGCTGGCGCCTTGAAAAAGCATGTTTACATAGAAGACTACAACAAGAACCGTAGGTGTTTACCCACAAATTCTGTTAAATAAATGTTAGGTAACATTTTTTTAAATTTTATGTAGCACCTTTGTCTGGACGAATTACGTACTTCTCATTTAGCGACAGTTTTTGTAGACATGCTAGCTGAAGTTCCTGTCTTCCGAATCACGTCTTAATATCCCATTGTCGTTAGCGATTACAAGCCGCATATTTTTATCCCTGCATTGCAATATATTACAGTTACATACATGCAAAAAATATGAAAATAACACCGTACAAGAATCTCAAACGAACACACGAGAAGCTCAACCTCAAACACTCGCAACGCAAATGGCCGCTCTTTATTTTGGTTGCTGGACGCCATAATATTCCATTGGCGATTACAGGCTAGGTTTTATAATCCCCACATTACAATATAATGTTACATATATGCACAGAATAATAAAGTAACACATTATACGCATCTCAAACACATGCGAACGCTGTAACGTTTTACACTCGTAAATGGCAGTGCTTTGTTTTGGTTACAGGTAGACTGATAACGTTGCTGTTGTTGTAAATTAGTTATAAAATTGCGCGATTTGAATAGAATAAAATAGTTAATTGACTAATGCTAGATATGAAGCAGTGTTGTTATATTAAATTTCCTCCAAAATGCGTACTTATTTTTCACGTATAATACACACTACTTTCAGCGTCGGCGATGGAAGATAACCGATTTGTTGATCAGGGCTGCCACTACAGGTCATACGGTCACGTCCAGTTGTTTTAAATGGTTGCCACGTGTCTAGCACGTGTTAAAAATATGGGTAGCATCGGCTGTCAAAATACGGAATTCTTACATGGGATAGACAGTACAAGTGTTTTGTTGATTTTTTAGTAAAACTAGGTTTTGAACAAAGCAAAGCAGATCCATGTCTATTCGTAAAAACTGAAGGAAATGACAAAATTATAATTGTTTTGTATGTTGATGATGGTCTCGTCACATCAACGAATAAGACATTCCTAGATAAATTCTTCAAAGAATTGACATCAAAATTTACGGTTACTGTCAAAAATATTGGTTACTCTTTTGGTCTGGAAATTCATCAAGAAGAAGATGGTACAATTAGAATAGATCAGAAGAATTACACTAGAAGAATTCTTGAGAAGTTTGGAATGAGCAATTGTAAAGCATCACCTACACCAGTTGTCGTAAGTCCGCCTGAAGAAGAATCACAGTTGAGAAAATATATTCATGAGTATCCATATCGCCAAGCTGTTGGAACTCTCATGTATTTAATGGTGTCTACAAGACCAGACATAGCATATGCAGTGGGAGTTGTATCACGATCTTTGGAAAATCCATCTACTGAAGATGTTGTAAAGGTAAAAAGAATTTTTCGTTATCTTAAAGGAACTGAAGATCTTGGCATTGTATATACTATATAAACCAAATGATCATGGTATTGTAGATGGATTTAGTAATGCCGATCTAGGCGGTGACATTCAAATAGGAAGATCAACTACTGGAACTGTTTGCAAGTTTGCTGGAGGTCCTATTTCATGGACAAGCCAACGACAAACAAGTGTAGCTATCTCTACAACCGAAGTCGAACTAGTTGCAGCAAGTGAAGCCGCTCGTGAAGTAGTGTGGCTCAAGCGACTATTAGATGAAATCATCATTCTATGGGATATTCCGACACTATTTGTGGATAATGAAGCAGCCATCAAGATAGCTAAAAACCCAGAATTTCACCGACGTATAAAACATATCAGAATTAGATATTTTTTTATAAGAGAAGTTGTTCAGGAAGAAATTCTCAATATAAGATCAATTTCAACAGACAAACAACTTGCTGATGCATTGACAAAACCTCTTCATAAATCAAAACTAACGTTTTTCGTAGAGCATATTGGTTTTACAATTTAAAAGGAAGAACAATATATTCAATGAGGGAGAGTGTTAAGGTTTATAAACAAATCTGATCATTGAAATATGTTTTTCTATGGCACTTTTCATGATATTGTTCTTTGTAAGTAGAAACTAAGAAAGGACAATCTTATTATTTTGATCTATGTGTGTATTAATAAAAATAGAAGAAAGAAGGTTCTTTTTGATTAAAATAAAAAGGAAGTTGTAAGTTGATAAAAAAAAAGATATATATATATATATATATATATATATATATATATATATATATATATATATATATATATATATATATATATATATATATAAAATCTTTGTTACATTAATTTAATCAAAGAACAACAAAAAATGCCGTATAAGAATTCCATTATTTGACAGATCATAAAAAAGTAGGACAATGTAAACAAAACATTATGTATCCTTCCACCACCTTGTGCTTTCCAGCTGACAATCAAAACATGTCAACAGTTAAGGTATACGTAGTATCATTGCAATAGAATCCAAAGTGTGTTGTGATTTTCTTTTGGTTATTTTTAGATCTCAGACAAGTAAGATAATTTGTTTACAATACTTGCTGCCCGAGTCTTACTAGGGTTGGGTAGACAATTTTAATGGAAAATTATTTCATATTTCAGCAATGGATAGCCTACTCTTGATATTTACCTTCAGTTATTATAACAACTCAAAATTTTACATCATTTATTGAATATTTTCCTTGGTATGCTCAAAATTGTAATATTTAATGACATTTCAAAAAACTTGTATGGGTAACTAATCTATTTTACCAATTTTTTTTTATCTATTTTAAGTTTAAATAATAGTAGCTTATTTGGTTACAACATATAGCCCGTCTCACATAAGAATTCCATTTTTTAAACATTTTTGAAGACTGCCATGTCATGCGTACCAGTTTGTACTGAAAAATACTTTCCATTGTGATATACCTCATAATTTGAGAGTCAACTGAGAGACGAAACCAATGCTTATTCCAAGGCAACCGCTGTAAATAGAAATGCGAAAGCAACTGTCCAAAATGGAATTCTTACATGAAATGGACTATACTGAAGTTGCTAGAGCATACGACCGTGTAAATAAACATCTATAAACAATATATATATATATATATATATATATATATATATATATATATGCCTACATGAAAGCAATAATTCAATTATTTTTCTTGTTGCCTTCAATTTGGTTCTGTACTATAAAATCATAAAGTAGTAGTTTAAGTTTCATTTAGCAGACTATCGAAAAAACTTACCTTTTGTGGGTAGGGCCTACCTTCGAAATATCGGTGTTATTATCAAAGTCGTGCGACTCACAAAAAAAAAATTGTCAACATTATACTTTGTAGACTACATAGCAAAAATTTGCACTCTCACAATATAAACGGAAATAATATATCAACAAAAAGCATAAGAAATAAACAAACATGGTTAGGACTAATTTCCTTAATCAGCTTTAAATCTTTTGGTAACACAAATGATTAAACACATATGCTTTAATGACCGGGAAATACATAGGCTTAAGTTTTCTGAACTTTTCTTTTGGTAATATGTAGGCCTACACTTTTGCAACTGACAGGCACAAATATCACGTAGACTTCATATTAAATGGTACCACTTACTTGCCATACATATTATAAAAACACTGATATTTTCGTACAAAAATAATTTATTGAGTCAGCTACTTGAAAAAGCATGTTTACCTATACGCCCACAACAAGAACCGTACAAATATAACACAAATTCAGTTAAAATAAAAGGTAGGTAAAATTTTTTTACTGTCTGTAGCACTTTTCTCTGGAAGAATTACCTTCTTCTTATTTAGCGATTGTATTTGTAAACATGCCACCGCCACGATGCTGAAAAACTGAACGTTTTTCCAGTTCCCTCTTCCGAAACGCGTCTTAAAATATCCTGTTGTCATTGGCGATTACAGGCAGTGTATTTCAATTCCAGCATTGCAATATACTAAATATATGCACAGAATTTTTAATAACACCTCAAAAGAAAATAATTACAAAAGCACACGGTCACGAAACACGAACACACGAGAAGCTTACGTAATGGCGTCCTTTGTTTTGGTTGCCAGTACAGGTCTGTTGATAACGGTGCGGTTGTTTGTAAAATAGTTATATAAATCACACAGTTTGAATAGAATAAAATAGTTAACTGACTAATGCTGGATACATAACCGTGTTAATATATTACGGTTCCTCCAAAGTGCTTGCTTATTTTTCACGTATAATACACACTATTTTCAATGTCGGCGATGGAAGTTAACTGATTTGTTGTTCGGGGCTGCCACTACTGCTTCATCAGTTCATACGATCATGTCCTGTTATTTTAAATGGTATGTTATTCTGCCACATGTTTGGCACGTTTTAAAAATATTGGTAGCATCAGCTGTCAAAATACGGAATTCTTACATGGGATAGATAGTAGTATTCCCACTACGATTTTGTTCTTACCATGCTGCATGCTGATACGTTCTTTAATCATTGTCGTTTTTTACTGTTTGTTTGGCGTGGCGCAAATATTATTTTCTATGGTTTGTGTGAGTATTAATATCTTCTGAACATGTCTGAAGTCCATGGATTTACGTTTAAATTGTATTTTATCTACCGTACCGCGTAATGGAGGAACACGCCTGAACTTTTGGGCTCGTGCAGTGACGAAAGTGTGTTAAAAAGTTAAGAGTGAGTCCTAGTTATGTCGTACAAGGCAATTTAGAGGTCCCAGCAAAAAGTTCAGCCAAATTCTCATAGAGAGCAGCACTGTCGCTGGTTTTATGGTGCTGTCAATCAAAGAGGTTTATGTCTGCCGCTGTGTCTGGCGTGGTCTTGGGGAAGGGGGTGGGGGTAGAGGACTGTGAATGACCCTTGCCTCTTGTTACCTGCGAGTCGGCTGAGACCCATGGCGGGCCATTAGTGAGGAGGGGGGTTGAGATATAGGATTGGGTTTCACTATTCGGAAAGGATTTCCATTGTTTATTACGCTCTTCGTGCTGATATATTTTAGGTAATAATAGGTAATTATTCCAGTATTTATAAATAGCAGAATGCAATTTTTCGAGTATGTGTGTTAACTTGTAAAATTTTATTTCGATTTACAGTCTTATCCCTAATTACGATCGAGTCAAGTCATTGCCACAGAAGGTTGTTTTGTAATACCTACACTACCTGAATGTTTTATTATAGCAGATCAGAAATATTATTCCATATAGTTTGAGCAATTTAATCCAATAAAGTATCTCGTACAAATTTTCAGAAAAGCTTACAAAAATGTTTTACTGAAGTATTAAGAACAAAAAAATTTACAGCATTGTCTACTACCTTGATAAAAACTGCAGGGGTCATGAATCTTCTGATCTGGAATCCTGTATATGCCAGTGGTGAGAGTGGCACATAAGGCTAAAATTTCCATAATATTTGATTACACTTTGTTGATAGGTAATGAGCGCTGTGGTGATATAATCAATAATTTCTATTAGTAGCATCAGAGACATAACACAAAATTTTTCTCTAACTCGAATACCTTCGTCCTCGCCCTCCCTTTTCCTGTCCCTACCTGCCTTTTTCATGTACATTTGTGCACGCGCAGCATTATATTTCATTATTTAGTTATGATATATGTCTAGTTTGAATAATGTAAATATTACAAAAAAAGTGGCCTATCTTACCCACGATAGTAGAAGTCAACAATATACCAAATGTTAAAATGCATAAAAATATTCCCAACTCTGATTACATAAACAACATTTATTCACATCTCTATGTATATAAAAGTAAAATTAAAAATTTAAGTTACCACCGACAAAAGAAAGCTTTAAAAAGTAAAACAAAAAATTCTGTCTTGGGCATTTTAACGTCATTAAAAGTACCTATTAATATTTTGATGATGAGCGTCCTCAAGTCAGGGGACCGCTATGTGATCAAGTATAATTAAATAGGTGTAAAAATAGAAAATACCTACTAGTATCAAATTGTACATATGAACTTAGTTTTGTACATAAATATATCTTACAAGATGTAATAAATTCATGCAGTGTTTCAATGTTATACCAATTATATAAGATGCGTTCGCTTGATAGCCGCGCGCGATGCACAGTATCTGTCAAGAGGGGCGGGGGCGTCAGAATGCGGCTACCCGAACGGGCAGACACGTCAGGGCAGAATATGTCGTTGACGGTTGTGTCTATTTTGCGAATTTTTCAGAGTAAATTAATCAAGACTGAAAACTACACGATTGGATATTATTGTTTTGTTACATACCAATGTTGCTTACATAGAGTAAGTCATCGTATAATGCATATTTTATCATTATCAATATTCTTGTTATTTATATTAAATTTTTAAATTTCATTTAATTAGCAGTTCCCTCGACGTGACAACGCTGATCATCAAAACATTAATAGGGAAATACTTTTAATGACGTTAAAATTCCAAGAGAGAAATTTTATCTTTTCTTATTTTTTAGAGATTTTATTTATGTCATGGGTTACCGGTACTTAGAATTTTACGTTTACGTTTATTTAATTTTTTTTTTAAATTTCTCGCAGATACTAAATATTATAAAAGATTTTGGTAGTGCAACAATGCACGTTTTGACTTTCAATACTAATTTATTCATGGTTTATTCTTCTTTTGTTTTCTTTAATAATTTTTGGACTACCAAAATCTTTAGTAACATTTAGTGTCCAAAAATTACAAAAAACCACCGTAGACAAGGTTATCGTTTATTTAGGAAGAAGTACTTTTGCAAAAGGCCAAGCTTATGTGGCCTTAGATAACGAAATGTATTGGCATCCCAATAAATGTGTAGGCTTCATGGTTTACAATGAAAATGACAACAATGAGTATGTAGCTGCATTCAGAGTATAGTTGCTAATCAAATATTCCTGGAATAAATAGTTAAAACTAGAAAAGAGCTCCCTATCTTTAAAAGGCTGAACATATTTCCTTGAATCGTAGCCAAGAACCATTTCGATCACGTCAGCTTTCAAACAACAAAAAACCGCATTAAAATCGGTCTATTCGTTTAGGAACCACGATGCCACAGCAGACACACAAATACTCAGATACACACACACATGTCAAACTTATAACACCCATTTTTTTGCGTCTGGGGTTAAAAATATAATACGGACGAACGGCCTGACTGACTGACATATCAAACTGCAGCCCAAACTACTGGACCTAGAAATGTGGAATTTTTTTATGATCCCTTTAGGTCGTACGCAAGTACTAAGAAGAGATTTTTCAAAAAATTTGTTCTGTAAGGGGACGAAAAGGGGTGAAATGTGTTCATAAGATTCGTCTAAATAGCTAGAACCTGACGGCCTATCATAGTGACTTTTACTCCAATGAGTCTATCATACAAAATAGCATATTAGCCAAGTTAAAGACTTTTTTTTATAAATTCAACATTTAAAAAGGGGGGCGGGGGGCAGAAAGACCTGAAATATGTTTTCGGTTAGTTATTATATCTATTGAACCCTTTTTTGGAAACAGAATTGTTTTTCACTTCAAAGTGATGCTGATATGAATACCCAAAAAAGGGTTTTTCAATTTTTCGAAATTTGACTTCCAATGAGTAAATAGAGGGGAAATGTGTTTTCTATTACAAAATGGGCTATCATAGTAATGTTTAATTCAATTATATACGTATACAAATATAGAACATAGGACTTCAAAATGTTCCAAAAGGCGGTGAATATGTGGGGAATGTGCTTACAATTATTCTTCCATAACTATCATACCAGTCGAGATATCGCAGTTATGTTTGCTTCAGAATGATTTTTACATAATTACAGAAAATATATTTGAGAATATTTTCAGAATTTGACTCCAAAGATGTGGAAAAAGGTAAAATATATATTTGATTCCTGATCAATATATATATATCGATCTCGCTTAATTTTTAGATATTGACACGATTCTTGCTTAATATTAATGAGTTCTTAAATACTTGAAATGTAGTATGTTGATTTTTCGAAATTGGACACCTATGGAGGTGGAAATTTACGGGATAAAGAGTGTTTTCAAAAAAATTATTCATACAGGTTCTAAAATCAATGGGATATCGTCACTTTTTCAGCTTAAATGAGACGACCATACAATTTCGAAATTCGAATCCTTAAGGGGTGAAAACACATGGAATGTGTTTTACAAAACTCCACTAGTGCTATCGAACCTGTCAAGTTATAGAGTAGTTTTTTCCTTTTATGATGATTAATACTGTAGAGGCCAGAAAATTTCGCGAATTCAATGAACTGCAGGCTAGAATCCATTGTACTATGCATACTCAAGCCCTGTTTATTCCTTCATTGTCCGCTGTTCCACTGAGTAGCAGCTAGTCGTCAAATAGTTGGGGCTTGAATATGCATAGGATATTTGATTCTAACATGCAGGTCATTGAATCCGCGAAATTTTCCGGCCTCTATGGATACGTAAATGCCCGTAAATGGATTTCAGTAATTTTCAAAATCCGATCTCTTAGGGCTGTGAAGGAACGGAAAAAAATTTTTATTTAATCCTTGATTACGCTTTGACTAAATTGGTAGAACCCACGGTTTTTCGTGAAAATAATTCTGCATCAGTGGTTCAGTGGCTTAAGTGCAAATATTAAGCTCTGCTTCATGGTTATTGGCAGAATGTATTATTACACAGACGTGGCTCATTTGACTGTGCTAATAGGAACAAGGTTACTGCTACACCACACATCTGTGATTTGCGGGTAGAAGCACAAGACGCTGAGAGTTAAAAACAACCAGTCACTGACAACGAAGCAGGGCTGCATGTGTGCACAAGGCATTTAAACGAATTGTTGTAGAATTCTTTTTGTGAAAAATTGTGGGCTCTATCAATCTGTCATCAATGTGATTTTTACCTTAGTTAAATACTTATACGGTACATACATATGTTTAACCTGCAATAGTAAGATTTTGCAAAATTCAATCACTGAAGAGGTGAATAGGCATAAGATTTGTTTTCGTCTACTCCAATATATGTACCTAACCTATTGAGATATTGAGATGTGTTTTGCTTCAGAATAATGCTTATGTAAATACGAAAAATTATTATCTCAGTTCTTATACTGAGAAAATAACTATCAAGTACCCTAGGGGGACGGTGTTTACTAAATCTTAGTAAACCTTTCAAACCAGACGATCCGAAAAGCAAGTACAGCCATAGAGAAGTATATTATAGGGAAGATAATATTCTGCGTTTATATAGTTACATATGGGTATATAACTTCTATGTGCCCAGTAACAAAATATTTAATTTTTTTTAATGATCTTTCGAAGGTACGTATATTGAAGGTCCTATCATCAGTGGTCGTACTCGAGACTGAGTCATCATACCATGTATACTACTTATGCCATCTGAATACTCTCATATATTTGTATACTTTTATGTGACTATTAATATGGTTCGGCACAGTAATTAGTAGTGGTGGAGATAAACTTAGGATAGTTTTTATCTATAGCTACTTAGCCAGTTGCAGAGTGAATTCAACCTGCAGCTTGGTTATCCTAACACATAATGGCCGAGCTACTAACCTGGCGTACAAAGTGGACCTTCAATTGAATACATATACGCTATTACAAGTAATACACGCAGGCAATGTCACAGACGGACTGCTAGCTTATAAAATATAAATTGTTTGTTTCTTCGTCTTCTGTGCGGTTCTATTCCGCTCATCAGATCGCGATGAAATTTCTGCAAACAAATTGGGTGGGGAATGCAAAAATAGATAGAGGAACAGAAAAGGATACGTAAAAATTTTGAACAAATAAAAGTTGTGCGTGCACCCGCAAAGGCTTCCGCCAATTTTTTGGGGGGAAGAAAGGGGAATAAGGAGTAGAGAGGCAGACGGGATACCCAAAAAAAATAATTTTATGGAAAAATATATGTTGGTGAGTTGTGTGTGCGCCCACGAAGGTTTCTACCAGAACAAATGTTTTGTACTTTGGGGGAAGTGGGTGGCAAAACGGAGGTACAGAGACAGAACGGGGTGACCAGAAGATTTCAAGGAACAATTTTCAGTTTAGACATTTTCCAAAATTGTGCATTAATTATCTTTAACATAATTTTGCCCCATTTTCAGATTTTCAAAACTTTTTATTTCGGAAATATTATCGCATTAAATGGAAAACCTCGCAAACAAAGTTGCGGGAACCAGCTAGTCTACAATAAAGAACGAAAATAAATCGTAACATTTTACCATCATTGTGTTCGGAAGTCACTTCAGGTTTATTTTATATCCTTGAACCCGATTATAACTTGAAAAAGAGGGGAAACTAGTCTATCAAAATAATGTAAAACTGTGAATACCACAAAGTTGGACTACTTTACACGACCCATTTAACTTCAATTAATGAAAAGCTCCTAGACATCCTCCCCTCTTAAGTATTATTTATCATTAAAACTAAGCACAATGAAATCCTCAACAACATAATAAGCTATAAACCATAATTTACAAAAAGTTATTATGGTGCAAAGTAACCCCAAATTTTGGTAAACTAATTCCTCATACGGTAACGCAAAGAATAATGGGAAATTCACGTTGAGCTAAGAATTTTATGCAACTAACATCTTAGATCATGAGAGACTATGAGGAAGCAATCATTCCTGTTGGAGGTGAGTGCTCAAATCACTCGGCCATTGCAGTCCTGAATGTCACAATATTACAAGAATATTCTTGAGAAAAATAACAAAATAAAAAAATGTATAATTGTCTCGATATGGGTGTGTAAACTTACAACTAACACTGAATACCCTATCTAGGATCATGTTAAGACTTCACAGACGTAACATAAACAGAGATAACTTGTCCAATAAATGTTGCTACAGTTGGATCACACTTTCATGTTCTGCCGAACACCTCCAGGTTCAGACATTCGGAAAACAAACAATCATATTGAATGGTACCTCACTAGCATGCATGCTGTACCGTGTGCCTTATCTTCGTTACGTGGTTATCCAGCGAATTGTATGGTGTTCCAAATTCTTTTTAGATGAATTTTCATTAGTATTTTTCTGGCACATTCAAAAATGTTCCAAAAGGGAAAATTTAAATCCTCGAATAGATAAACATAACTTATATTTTATAGTAATTAGTAGCCTAGCGGCCTTTTCCCACCTTTACGTATTTTCGTTGATAACTCATATTTTATAACTTACTTAACTTACTAGCTAAATTTTAGTTTCCACGAAACTATGACTTACATATGCATATCCGAGATAATATGTAATGCATGTCTCTGTTTTCCATAAATGCAACAATATAGCATTTATTTAATTGACAAGCATCTAATTGCATGTTGTGTAATAATAAATGGCGATCGTCTGAAGTGAATATAACAGTATACGTATAACTGTTATGATGAAAATGGTTTTTGTGTGTAAAGTGTACCTTTGACAGTTTTTAAAATTAAGTGAGAAGCATAAAATACATGAGTATATTTTATTTTCGTCATCACGAAATTAAATTAAAGGGCAAAAAAATAATTACTACTCTCAACTTGGGATTCAACAACTAAATTAAAATTATTCTTAAAATGTGTTCTGATAAAATACTTAACATTATTAAAACGGTGTATTAGTTACATCTTTTAGTTGCTACAATAATTGCATGCCCAAAAATTTTTTGATTAAACTGTGAGTTAATACAGGAAACAGTGTGATTTAATAATGATTTGTTAACTTATCAATGCAGTGATAAATAACTGGGAATAAAGTAACTAGCAATTTGACATACAGTAAATTTTTATTATGTATTTTATAACTTTGTTATCATAATTATTGTCTTGGACCGTAAGATTATTATGAAAGATGCCTCACTAAGAGGAAAGTGATTTATGCAGATTTTCCTTCTATGAATAAATAATTATGCTTAAGTATATTCTGATGATGTATTTTAAAGCATGTACAATGCATTTAGCTGAATAATTAGAATTTGAAAATGTATCTGTTTTGTGCAAGGAAGATACATATCTAACAAAAATTAATCATTAGCTATGCTTGGTTTTTACACGCAGGTACCTTGTGTATTTTTTTTATGAAAGTTTAACAATTTATTAGGTTTAAACTGCTATCATGGTTATATTTTCCGTATTTCGATTACTCGAAACGTTTGGTTTTTTAACTTGTCAGTAACTTATACAAATTTATCAATTTTTTTGAAGTGTCCTTTGCTTGTTATTAGACTACAAAAATAAACAACTGGTTCATTTAATTTATTTATAGTATTGTTGAACCTCCTTCCCAATCCCAACTCCATTTTTATTTACCGGTACGATACATAATTTTGTATAGACCTACGTATGGTTGGGAAGTGGTGTCAGTGGACACAGATTGTGGATGGGATGTCTTGTAAAAACTAAAAGAAATCGCACTGTCCACAAACAACTTTGTCCCTTGGTGTGCGCCAGGCCAGGCCAGGCCAGGCCAAGGTACCTGCTATTCAAGGTTTCCTGATGACCCTTGTAATCCCTCGCAGACTTCCTGCTATGAACCCTCCTACCTACCTCGCAGCAGCCAGCACTATAGTTTTCCAGACAGCCACCTAGCACTACCTTTCAGCTAAGTAAACGTTGATTGCATTTATATCAGCTTTCTGTATGTTTTTTAAGCTTTACATATGGCGTGCAAATGTGGGTCATACCTCATTCGATTCTTACATCATTACCCTGTGACATATCACAAATGTGATTTTATATCTTTAACGGGAGCATTGTAGTTGGCATTTTTCGGGAACACTGCATCACAAGCATATTCTGTGTTTTCCATACATCCACATTATAATTAATTATTAAGTAACTATGACATGTGCCACGATGTAAATTTGCTAAAGCACAGAAGAAGGTTATTTTCATATGTAGTACAAGTGTCAAGTTTCTATCTTCACAAGAAAGACCTCAAAAATCGACAGTTAGATGAATGTAATTATGAAACTGTAGCATTTTGCTATTAGAAATAGTATTTTAGTAATTTTGTAATTAGTATTTTTATTTTTTTTTTCTCATGTAAGAAACAAGGACATTAATTTTCTGCAATTTTTTTAATAATTTTTTTTTTGTTTATAGATGTAATTGTAGGTACCTAGTTAGGAAACGCCCCTGGTAGAGTAGGTATAGGTGAGTTTAGTTTTGTAACCTGGTAGGCTAGGCTCCCATCCAATTTATTTACTTATTATTTAACTATGTTTTTTGTGTGTTTTATTTTTTTAATGCATGTTAGGTTGTTTTTAATGCATGTTTGGTTTTTTTTTTTTTTTTTAATTTATAAATTTTAGTTTTTCTTTAGTTTACTGTTAATTTGTTTATAAATCTCCAACCCAGACTACAGTTAACGGTTGCGAAGGCTTTTGAACTAGCCGCGAGCAACGGGTGGAGATTATATAAGTTTCAACCGTCGAGGCGATAGGTTGCCAAGTTAAAGTACAATTTCGTTTTTTTCTTCTTCTTATTTTCCAGTGCCAAGATAGTAATTGGTGTTGTTACCATGAAGGTTACAATTATTGGAAACTGTGTCAGTTTTATTTCATAACAAATGCAGTCAGTTCGACGGTTATTAATTACTTACCTTTGTGCGCTAGATCAAGATGTAAAAACTCGCCGCCATTTTATAGCCTGCCGAACGTCTTACAGTAACTGGTTTACTATTCTCCCGAAATTTAGAAGACAATTTGTATATATTTGATTGTATTTTCCTTAATATCCTTCACTCTTCATAATTTTAGTGAAGTAATTTGTTTTAGTAAATTTTTTTTTTTTTTTTTTTTTTTTTTTTTTTTTTTTTTTTTTTTTTTTTTTTTTT
>PNEQ01134675.1:0-17459 GCA_003012365.1 Medauroidea extradentata | reverse complement strand
AAACGTGGCAAGAAATTGAATATCGCCTTGATGTTCTACGGGCCACCAACGGTGCACATGTAGAAGTTGCCTAATATGGCAAAAAAAACTTTATGAGTTGCACATAATGTTCGTCCAAACCGCAGTTTGCTAGCATTTGTAGTTTTCTAGTTATGAATTTTTGTAATGAGGGAAAGACTTTATGGACACCCTGTATATAGTATGAAATGTAAGTGGGGTGAGTTTGTACACGCAGATATAACATACATGCAATTCCACAAAAGGCATCCGGAGTAATACATTTTCTTGTAGTGAATTACAAACAGCGCATGTCCATATGAAATTACATCAGTATTTACTGATAATTGGCACACACACAGTATGATAAATTACGTAAATTAAATTTCGACTACTGCATTAAATTCTTCTTCTTCTTAATTTTTCTTCTGACTTTGCATTGTTTCTCGATTAGAAAATACGTGTTTGTGGAGGTGCTAATTGCTATGCGCAGGATGTGGTAAGGGTAAATGTCAGGAAAAAACTGAGAATATTAAGAAGTGAAGTAAGAACAGTAAGTTAACATAATATTGGTTACATTTGCAAGAAAAAATTCAAGGTCTTCATCTGAAGGAAAGACATGTAATGGAGCGATTTGTGCAGCTCTTGACAGCAATGTCATGTAAGCGGGTGAATGTGCCGGCCCCTGTAGCGCAGTTGGTAAAGCGTCGGTCTGCGGCGCGAGGGATGCCCGATTCGCATCTGGGCCAGGGAATGTTTGTTGTGTTGTCCTTCGCCTCATGTCAGCCTGATCGGCTCTTAATACCTCGTAGTTAAAAGGCCGTGATGCCCTCACATTCACCTCCCGTTAAGGTGAATAATATGAACATGGAGGGGTACTGGAACGGAAAACAGGGGTACATGAAAGGACCCCTCCCCCCAATTACATCTTCATGCATTAGCCACGATTCCCACATGCAGAAAATGTGCATGTGAGGCTATTCAGGAATTAAACCCTGTTTGCTATGATGGGAGGCGAGCGCAATAGCCTCTACATAACCGCAACCACTTATGAATATGAAGCAGCAACTACGTAAGGGTGTCTGGTGTTGTAATTTGTTTATCTTAACTTTCCATTTCGATAATACAAATTTTGTTTAGTGAAATTACTGACTATTACCACTTTTATTAATAACATTTCAATTTATCTAAACACATCATACACATTATATTCAAAATACATTTTAATAATTTCAGACATTGTGTAATATTTTTAAATTTCAGTAAAATTACATTTAATTATTTACTCACATACTAATTTCAAACTTTCCGCTGATTTTACATTGTGTGAATCTTCTGCATTACGTTATGTTTTCACATTTACTGCATCGACGTTTGTTAATTTAAAATACTGGTTTTTACTAATTAATTAGCCATACTATAGGGTAGTTTTTCCAATAGCAGGTGATCATTTATGTGACCTAAAGATATTTCTTTTACCTCGTGCAAACTATAAGCGTCTTTCAGAACCAAACACGTACTCTCAGAGACGTGAAATGTGTTTTTAAATGTGACGACACACTAATCAACTTTGGTGTGTACAAATTTCGTTCCACGTGGACCATTAATTTTACACCATCAGTAAATTCAAAGCTCAGGGTAGAGTACTGCCAAATTTTCTATTAAAATTCATAACTTTTAGACGGTTGAGAATCGGATGATACAAGTTTGGTTTATTTGGTAGATCTTAGGCCCCTATATCACCCGCCTCTTTATCGACGTCTACTCCCGGAATATCCTGTATAAGCATTATTCGTAAGCAAAATGTCTGAAACTTCAGTGGGGTAGATATATATCGATTATGAATTGTAAACAAATTTTACCGGCTTTTATCTCTTTGGTGTCAAATTTTGAAAATATCTTGAATGTATATTTAGGGTATTTACGTAAACATACTTCCGAAGCAAAAAGTATTTCGATATTTCGAGTGGTTAGATAGATATTGATGAATAATCGAAAACATATTTCACGTTCTTTTCATCCCTTCAGTTATCGAATTTCGAAACATATAGGAATCCCATCTTTAAACATTTGTGTATGTATAAAAATGAAGTAAAAATCACGAAGATTGCCGATTGAGTTCGAGCTGTACATACGATTCATACAGAATATATACACCCCCTTTTTACTCCTATGGATTAGAAATTAGAAAAATCCTAAAACTCTTTTTTGGGTATTTACGTAAGCATCAGTTTAAGGCAAAAAGATACTCTTTGTCCCAGAGGTTTCGATAAATATCAATAGTTAAGAGAAATAAACATTTCAGGTCCTTTCACCGTCTTAATGATGAATTTCAAAAAATTCTTGAAACTGCTTGTATGCATTTTTATGAATACCTCATTAAAGTAAAATTTACGACAATAACCTTTCGGGTTCGAGCTATGGCTGTGATTCTTGGAAAACACGTATCAGGCATTTTACTCTCTTTAGTGGTCGAATTTTGAAAAATACCTTCTTAGTTTTCGCTTGCGACATGAAGGGAATAAACCATCAAAATGTCACGTTACTAGGTCCAGCGGTTTGGCCTGCACCTTGATATGTCAGTCCGTCAATCATTGAACTATTTTTTATTTAATAGAGATTGTTAAGTTCAATATATTACTAAGTATATTTGATTAAAAACCGTGTATGGAACTTTAAAATCTTTTAAATAAATATGAAGTTAAAATATTTTCTCAACCGGTAAATTTTTTGCTGTAAATTGTTTATAGAGATAGTGGCAATGGTAGTTTAAGATTTGTAGAAATCAACTGTGTGATTTCTCAAATAGTACATTTAATATTGATATTTCAGCGGTATTAATCTTATTGTAACTTATTACAAACATATTTTGGTGAAAGGGACTGGCAAAATGCGTCATGGCATCCGGGAGTAAAGGCTTCAGGAACAAGAGATGGACACACTAGATTGTTAAACAAGCTTCAACGCGATGTTTCCACGTCCCGCTTCTTCTGGTCACGTCTTCGGTGTCTTCGAAAGAAGGGGTTGTACTCGGCAACAAATGAACAACGTATTTCTCCGCCGTAGACAGGCAAGGTCCTCGCCTCACCTGGCCGACGCCGGTGTTACCAACACAATCTATGTCACGAACCATCCACGTCTCTCTTTTCTCTATGGCCTCCTCCCTTGCCCTTCTCTCCCCTCCCCTCTGCACCGTCTGGACCACAATGCAACCCCTGACTCGAGCTCGCCACGTTGAAAAGACAGCCAGGATGACTCGGTTCAAACATCCGTTTCCTAAACCACCAACAACGCTGAAAAATTGCCCTCTAGCAGGCGTCCGCACATTGTCATATTAGACAGGATGCTTCCAACCCCCCTTCCCCTCATTTTCCTTCTCTTTCACACCCCTCTCGCCCTCCGCGCTGGGTCAACACGGCATTCATTAGCGACTGAATCGCCTAGATTAATGTTCGCGCCTCATGCTGAGTCTTAGAAAGCTACCGGCAATAGACGGGTGGTTGGTTGTTGATGGAGAGGGGAAGAAGGAGGGGTGTATGGCATTGCCAGAGCTCCTGTCGTGACTGAATACGGACATGCTGCTCTGTCTCCTTCTCCCTTCCCCACCCTCTCCCTACTCCTATTCAACCTAGGCCTGACACGAAGCCAAGGCTTGAAAACTCACTTACTCAACTAAAACATGTAGACGAGGAAGCATTTTGTACAAAGCCACGGCGCGCGTGTTGCTACGAGACGTATACCCCCCTCTTAACCCCTCTGAACACCCTGAAGGGACGTAGGTCTCAGTAGTTCAGTGTTCAGTGGCCTGTCTTCACGGCTAACATACTGCTCACGTAAATAGATGCCTTCACTCCGTCACCTCTTTCCGTCCGTTGAATGTAGTTGCGAAGCGAGTTTCGTGAAACGGATGTTATCTTTCGGTGTTTAGACAGCATACGGGACCAACGTTGCATTCTTTATTTTCTGAACGAATTGGGGAAAGCGATCTGTTAAGTTTCCGCCTGGTAGAAGGATACCAATAGCTTTGCAGAAACAAACGAGAAGATATTAAATTATTCTCACTCGATAGTTGGGTCAGTAACTTTTAATGCAGCTTAGGGATGTCAACTGAATAGACAAAGAATATGGAGTGTGTCATAATGTACGGAGGATCTCAAGAGGCAATGCTTCACCAATGAAGATATGTTTTGAGAATGCGCTCAACTGCAAGACCCATAGCTCACCTGAAATGTAAATCTGCCTGATTCTTTAAATATGAAAGATCTTTATGCAGCAACTGACTAAGCAATCAGAAACTGAATACTGGTATTTAAGGAACACATATCTACAGTGTTTATATTTTAAGGACTTTGTTTACATAGTATATCTTTAAACTGTAATTCAGTTCTGAACATGACAAATAAATAAGGTAGCTCATAGCTACTCTGCCAGTGGAGAGAAAAAAAAAATACAAACTATTTTTCTGATTAAATATCCAAGATATTCTGCAGTCATTGATTTATTTGCGGTACACTTATTTTTACGATTCTTTATCTACTAATTTTGTTGATTAATTAGCTGTGAAAATAATTAATTCTCTAAATCCAAATATCCGAAACGTAGTTACGTTTATCAAATACAGTAACTATTTTTTAAGAGTAAGAAATATATGTATCTTAAAATTTTATAAAATTATCTCAGTACTAACATCTGGAATCATTTACTCGCATGTGATATTCTATCAGACACAGATAAAATAGTTGACACTAAGTGACATTCAATGTAGCTAAAAAAGACTGCATAATACAACATTATCCAGCAAAAATATTGATTTTGATCAATTTACTGGTAGCAAGTAATCCAAATTTGCTTAGCTACGTGCACAAAACTTTGCAGAATATTCACGTTTTTTATAACTACCAGTTTAGCAAAAAAAATTTTTTTCGAGTGAGATTTAAAAAAATTAATTCCGAAAGATAAAAAATATTTTTACCAAAAATATATTTCTTTTCGAGTAAGCTTTTTTTTGGAAGAATTTACTTTAGTAACGTGTATTTTGCTAGGATAACAAATTACAGATTTTTATACTAAATATTTTATTTAACTATTTATAATATTATGAGTTAAAGGAAAAGAGAAGAGGACGATGATCGTTGTATCGGGAGTACATAACCAAGAAAAAACAGTAAAGCATGTTTATCGGCTGTACAGGCAGCATTTCTAAGGAAAACAGGAAAGAAAGAGTATGGGGCGCTCGCGAGGATGACGTAAAGTAAGTACTGATGGAATGCTAAGGAGAAGCATACAGAAGAATCCCGAACAAACGTGCCGGCCAAAGTCAATGTCCGTCATGTTCCCCACGTGCGATTTTCGCGAGCAGCCCCACCGGGAATTAAACCCGGGTGTTAGCTGTTCGCGAAGTTAATCACTGATTTCTCTCATCGTCCACGAATTTCAAAATGTTATGCTCCTTCTATGGATAACGTAGAGACATGCAAAATTCGCGTTATCATTTGGTACCAGACTAAACTTCACTTTCCTATACATAACAGAGCATAATCTGCGATTCAATTGGCCACGAACTTTTATATGTTCTCATTTACGTGTGTTGCGTCTTTACAGAGATTGGCCTATCTACCGTGTAAGTATTCTCCGCGGGAAGTCACGACAATATCGGCCAGCGGGAGACTTCGAACGAGCCTACAGTCACTTGGAGTCTAGTCAGCTGTCAGAAAATAACGCGAATTTTGCATGTCTCTATGGATAAGTAATGCTAACTGCATATCAGGCGAGTGTTTACCAGCTACTGAGATACACTTCTACACAATAAAACTCTTGACTGACTGACAGCACACAGCTCAAGCCGATGTGTTTGAAGGCATGAAATTTCGCACGGGCGTTCCTTATATAACGTTGGTGAACACTGTGAAAGCATTTTCCGAAAGTTAATCTCCTAACGGGGTTAAATGGGGGATGAAGTTTGTATGGGAGTTATTTTTTTTAAATAAGAAGTATGGGAATTTGTATTTAGTTAGTTGTATCAGCGTTTTTTGAAATTCATTTCCTAATGGGGTAAAAAAGTGAATAAAGTTTGTGTGGAAATTTGTAATTTTTAAACAATATTAAACAAAATAAAATTAATGTTTATCCATTCCTATATCATTTATGTTTTTGTAATTAAACTTTGGTGCGTTGCGTGTAAAATTTTCAGCCAAAAAATAATTTGGGGTGTATGTATATATATATATATATATATAGACACACGCTTCGGGAGGAGAGAGTAGGAAAAACTGGTTACAGGAGCAGATTGTGGTACACAATTAATTTTATGAAACTTTTTTTCTCTTCTTCAAAATGCTTCTAAAACGGGATCCTTAACATAACTTTACACCATTGAGTAATTTTCAAAACATGTTTTGTTTCAGGAATATTATCGCTTCAAATTGAAAACTCCGCAAGCGAAGTCGTGGGTACCAGCTTTCAGGAATTTTTTCACAGACATTTATATTATTTCATGTTCGTGAATGTTAAGTAACTATTGGTAGATGTAAAGATACATAAAAAATGGTTTGCTTATATTAGCTATGTGCAGTTTAGGTGATTTAACTAACACTATTGACGATGGAGGGGTGGAGGTGCTAGCAAGATATTTGAACAAAATAAAAATATATACTAAACACATAATATTGGTATTAGTTCATTGACATTAAACAAATACCTTCATAAATTAATATTACAGGTGGTTCGGCGTAAAGTGAGCATTTTTTAAACCTTAGTTACTTTATTCCTGACCGCTAATTTACAGTTTTGTTATACTTTGAAAAATAAACAAAGCAATGCGTGTACAGTAACAATCAAAAGATATTGATTGTAACAAATACAAAATTTAACGACCGAGGTCACAATATACACTGTATTATTTATCAATTATATTTCTAAGCAAGATGGTCTTCAAAAGTTCTCACTTTATCGCGAATCTTCTATACATATGAAGATTACTGTAATAAATGTTACAAATGTTCGTAGAAATACCAATTCGATCCTATATGTTAACATCATTATCTCATTAGTATGATTTTCTTACTTACACCGCATGCTTCCAACTGCCTCTCCTAACATCCACCGATTAAATACTGTTCAGTGAAAAGACCAAGGTTAAGTCCAGTTCTAACAAAAATTGAAGATAAAGGTTCCGTCAAAATGTCACGTTGCAGTGAAAATTCTCTTCCAGCCCTTAACTTTTTTTTTAACCAACAGCTGAACATATTTCACTAACCTCTGTACAGTTTATGATGGCAGGTCTGAGCTTAGCTTATAAAATTGTAAACGTTAACAGCTGAATTAAAATCCTAATTATAAGTGTATAGTCTCACATATGCATGAAGTAAAAGATTCAGAATGTTAAAAATATTCTAATACATTACGGGCCATCAGATATGATTCATTCTGAACACAGGACTACAGACTATACATTTTTGAGTTCCATGAAAGTAAAAAGGATATAATAACAATATAACCAACCCCGGTTTTGTGGATGTGAAGTCCCTGGCTACAAATTATAGAAACCTCACATTACACATGGATGTACACATTTACATTGTATTTCTGTATCCATGCTTTATAATTTTTATATCACTATTCCATGCATTAAATCGCACAATTGAACAATTTTTTGAATATATTTTTCACCGTTATTCGTAGTAAGTGGCATTATTAAACATGCATTATTTTCTAACAATCAGTGGACATCAATGTGGAGGTATATCATGTTAAAATTATACAGTAGAATTAAATTTAATTAAAACTACTGGTAAAGTTTTATATATCAGTAAAATATTTAGATAGTGGTAACGTATTAACTATTCACATGTATTATACTTTTCGAAGCAAACTTTTTTTCTGGAAAGTAAATAATTTGTTTATTAAAAATGTAAACAAAGAAAAATTTTTAAGGTTTTTTACAGCATCAGTATCTACTTTATAACAAAGCGAAATCGTACTGTATTTGGTGGTTTTCAGCAAGCTGTGGAAGTGATTATCTCCTTCCTTTTTATTGGCCTGAGTATTTTATTTTTGTGTGTGTGTGTGTGGGGGGGGGGGGGTTTCTTTTATAACTTTTTTTTATTTACGTCTGGCTGAAATTTCACTAGTTATTTTACAGTAATTTTTGATTAATTAAATTTATTTGCAAATTTCACGCTGGGTTAAGTAGCACGCATTATTTATTCAAGTCAAGCCTTTCATTTCAAGCAAATATCAATCACGTTTAACACTTGATTATCTAAAAAATAACCAATATCATCAGGAACGGTTCAGATAGAAGCTAACTTTGGCAGTTCATAATTTTTCAGCAGAGATGCCAATTTACCATAAATATTGTAATACTTGCATAATATTATTTACTAAAATGTTAAATCTTGCACAGCATAAACACTTCGTACATGTTATTGCAAGTTTTTAGCCTGTACACAATATGGATACACTACCACATATCAGCTTGTAATTAGAACAAAAGTACTGCATTATTATACAAGTCTGATATCATCAGAATAAATTCGATTGTTTCCTAAGAAAATGTAGCCTATAGAAGCCTTACAGTTAATATAGACGAAATAATGTTGCCATACCTATACTGAGATTTTTTTTAACGATTCCTGCAATGGGTTAGGGCTATAAATTAAACAGTTTTTGTGGACGTACACAATTACGAGCAAATTTTGCCGAGTTTGGACTCACCCCCCCCCCTTTTTTTTTCGACAAACTTTTTTCAATAAAAACTATTTAAAAAAATAAAAGCCAGTATTATCTGTTATCAACAAATATACACCATACATTTAATTCCTGCAAGGAATATAATTATATCTAGAAAGACGAGACAGTAAAAAAAATAACAATACATTAAAATTACAAAATGGAAGAAGACAACAATGACAGCACAGATGACAAGAGACAAGATTGGATGTGAGCACGGACGACTCAACAAAGAAAACACCAACGAAAAAGTACGAGACTTCCTTCTATTCGACGACAGCAGGCGTGACGTTTCGAGGACCGATATCTGTTCCCGTCGTCAGGCACATGTAAAACAGCACACTGACATACTTAATCTACTGTCTTAAAGGCATGGTCTTTCATTTACTTCAAACAATCGCAAATAACTAAAATATTTTAAATCAAATGCTTTGAAAAAATTTGAAACTGTGTACAGTCATACGATACACAATTTTGCCAGAGCGATTTTTAAAATAATGTACCGTTTGCTAGAAAAAAATATTTGGCTTCAATTTGGCTTCTATTTACGACAAAATAAGTGATATTTCAGGGGTAAAAATCTAAAAATCCTTTTAGTGTCCTACAACAGAAAAATTCAGATACATGCGATGGTATGTAAGTGTTAAAAACTGTATGCATGAATTTTTGATATATGTATTAATTTGCGTTAAAAAAATATTTTCGAAACCACTACAAAATTAAAGAGCGAGTCCTTGTCACTGCTATGCATCGGTGTTATACATATTCAACTCGAAAATGTATAAAGTTCGAGCGTTCATACGTCCTCGACGTGTCTCCTACATTTTTTAAAAATATAAGTGCAACGCATTACTAAAATTTCCAACTTTCAACTACAAATGCATTCAAACTTTTCTCACTGTCATGCTTATAAGCGGCAACTTCATAGTTCTAAGTATGTTTTAAAGTTACGCTTCGATTTTTTTAAATCCTAGACACGAATAGAAACAGCGTGTTACGGTTGAGATGTCAGTTTCGAAAATTATTTATATATTTACCACACCAACGTATTGAAGTGTTAACAAGTAGATATCGTAAAATTGTTTCCTATACAACAGAGGCAGCGTTCCAACAAATTTTAAAGAAGTAATCAAAATAATACTGATGTAACCAAACTTGTAGCAATTCTCAATATTTGTTCTATTTACAAGGTACAGTATGGTAAACGTCCAGGTGAAAAATTTCCCATACTGTCTAGGAAGCGTTTTTATGGTATTAGATTATGCCTACTAGTCGATTCGTGGCGAATATAATAATGCCCTGCAGAAGTCTGTTTGTTAAAAATTGTCAACGCTACGATACGCTGTCCAGTTACATCCAGGTAGTTTATCCAACAAGTTCAGGACGACAATCACAGAGGTCAGATTTATAGCGAGGTCATCTGTGAGAGTGGCTGTGTTGTTCATATTTATAAAAACCCACGCAAAAGTGTCATGGCTTTACACAACAGGACATTCCGCGCCAATCTTGACGTGAACATATTCTGACTAGAAAATGGAAATTGATGTTTTGGAAAACACACATCGGTGGGATCTTTTTACTTCATCCGCTGCCGTTATATATATATATATATATATATATATATATATATATATATATATATATATATATATATGTATATATATTGATAGAAGTTGTTTCACCCATAGCTTTATTCCACTCTTCGTCGTGTACGTAGAAAAATATGTTGTACAAATATGTACTATGAACTAACGGAAAACCATTATATCTTATCTACTGCAGTAGAACAATCATACACGTGTGTGTACATTATCAAATCATTTATTTATGTTAATGGTATTATTTTAAAGCTATCACTTTTACTGTTTTTGGAACCTGAATATCGGTATACTTGTTTCTTAACATAAATTTTTCGAGGGTGAATTTATTTTACCTTCTCAACTTTAACAAAGGTGCCCGTGGTAATTTCAATATTTCAGACACAAAGCTGTAGTAAAAATTGAACTGGAAATAATAAACTTTCTACTGAACAAAAATTATAAATAATGCGATTAAAGTTCATTTATTTATCTTAAATAATTGCAAGGTACTAAAGGTAACATTTTCTATGCAATTTGTCGAAATATGCGTTTAAGGTTTAATTACCGTGCGGCAACTATTTTACGTTTGTAAAGGGTTTGGAAAATTTTGAAACAAATCGTTAGAGTGTGTGACATAGTTTCTAACGATGTTACTTTGTTACAGTGAAGTTTTCGGTGACCTATAATCCTCTTATAATGCTTCAGGGTATTGATATGGTTGTGAATGAAACGTTTTAGTGAAAGTGTATGTAAATTGCTTTCGGTCAGCGCTTAATCTCCCCCCCCCCCCCTAAATTCTTCACCGCGTGTTTGTGTGAGTGAGGCACGGCGCCAAGGGCTATGTTTGCCTGGCACATCTGACCCGGTATCGCCTCTTGCACAAGACACTGAAACGGCGTGCAGTGGTATCGTAGATCACTCGCCTCACACTTTGAGTGATGACCCATCCTTTTATTGGTGAAAAGCTTTAAACAAAGTCCATTGCTTGTTTCGAGAGTAGTTTCACACGCATGCTACGAGAAAATTGTATCAGATACCACAGGTTGAAAAAGCTGTTTTAGCCATTTTGAAGAGCTCAGAAATTATTTTTGTAACATACATTTCCGTCATCGTTTGAAGTGTGTTTTCTTTTCGAACATTGGTACAACGAGCACAAGTGGAATGGTTTCCTTAAAAAGAAGGTATGTACGAACACACTGCAACGAGTGAGAGATTTTGGTCAGCACTTAACATCGAAGTCTTCAGCGCTTGTGAAGGATGAAATTAGGTGTGTATGGAGCAGCGACGGAATGAAGGGGTGGGGGAAACGGGAGATCCCCGAGAAAACCCGCCCACTAACGGCATCGTCCGGCACGATTCCCACATGTGAAAATGCAACCCGGATGGCCTTTGAGAGAGGCGAGAAATGCTATTACTTTATCTACGTTATTAACTCGTTTCTACATGGGTGTGATAAATTTCCGAGCGATTTCTTGCGGTGCGCGATATCGTTTCCCTAGTTCTCAGTTAACCGAAGCGGTTCCCTGCGGCCATTCCCGTCACAGATCGGCCGTAACTCTCTGCCAGCGCGCCTCATAATCACGTGTCTGTATATAAATCACGCTATTATATTCGCCCTTCTGTCTCCAGCCCCTGATATCTTCTCCTCCTCGGGCCGGACGTGGAGGAATCCTGCAGAAAGAGGGCCCAGGTCTGCCGGCATTGCCATGCTGCGTGCGTCTCTCCAGATATTTCGCCAGCCCCAAAGCGTGATTTGTGAAGCCAGCGGGCACCCCCGTGCTTCTCATAAGAGACGACAAGGAATGCATGGGGGTGAGAGGAAATATACTTCTTCCTTACTCTCCCACTACAGCTTATGAATCGAGAGGTTATCAACAGATGCTTTTTTTTTTTTTTTTTTCGAAACTTAATACGATGCTTTCTTGTTTCTACTGTTAACAAGATAATAATGTCTTTTAAAGCTTAAGAGTGCGTGGTACATAATTCAACGCTAAAATCATTTATCTATAACTGCAGGTTTCTCGACAACAATAGCTATCCTAGACAATAGTTTTAGCCAACGTTTTAAACAAAATTGTTTCCAGTGTTACGAACTTCTGAGGCACAATCTCTGACCCGGAACCTCGTGGATTTAAATGCGGCGCAAGAGATCACGCGTAACGAATTAGTAATTCTGGATAAATATTTACTCATAAAGTTGGCAAATACCGTTATCTAGGATCGTCATTGAGTATTTTATCCATATTGGCTTTAAAGAAAGCGTATAAATCAATGTTTTCACAGTTTAGTTATCTACCACGCACTCTTAAGCAGGAGCAAATATCAAAAATCGGTTTGACATTTTTGTTTAAAATGGGTTTTGCCGTGAGAGTTTTTTTTTTTTTTTCAAAACAAGAGATTATATAATTTCGACTAAAAGGTCAACTAACCAAAATTTAGATAATTGCATAATTAGTTAAAACCATAATACTAACAGCTCTGAAAAAATCAACCAACCTGGAGAAACAATTTTAAACATAACTGCAAAACAGATTTTTGATATCTGCTCTCGTCTAGGAGTAAAAAATTAACTTTGCAAAAAAAGTACAAACTAGAGAGCATGACCTTAATATAAGGGGCATGGAAAGGTAAGGAGTTGAGCGAATGACTGGAATAGTCAACAGAGGATAAACTCTTCACTACTCCAAATAATTCGATAGGATTTTTTTTACCTAGTAGAAATTTTAGTAGTGGACGTCTGTTGAACAACAATACTCAGCTGTATGCTTTCTTTCCCAGTAAAAACTAAGAAATGAATTTTAGAAAAAAAATACTGGTTTTAAACAACTAAACATATAAAAATTATCAATGTAATATTGTCCAGAAATATATTTTATTTATTTACTTATTTTATTTATTTTAACATGAGCAAAATTCAGTACGACGGCCATTTTAAAATTTGTTGTGCATAGCCCTCATAACCTTCCAAGATCGAACTGGTCAGGTAGTCCCTCATAATAGAAAAGTTTACTTTGGAGTAGTTCGCCAATTAAAACGTAACAAGTACCAAAGTCATAATGCCGAGACGCGAGGCGTCTCAAAAACACAATGATTAGAACAAGAAATAAGATACATAAAAACTTATGTGTTATATTACAAAAGTTATTAATAAAAAATTAAGCTAAGCCTGTTTCACAAAAAATAAGACTTTACAGATAGTGAGAAATGTTACATATGTTGAATTAGTCTCGTGTCATTTTCATATTTTAATTTTATTTCTATTTGATTTTGGCCTGGCAGTAGGAGCTCTTTGTATTATTCCTTAAATACACTTAATGATCCAGTTTTTTTTTAATTTGGCGGGTAACTTGTTCCAAACACGACTGGCCATGTAGCTGAATGATCGCTTAAATGCTGTACTGTTGTGATGTGGTATTTGGGAGTTCATTTTATGTCTGGTTTGAATGTATGGAAAGAATTTAGCTATATTAATTTATATGTTAAGAATTTTGGAGCGTTATTGTGAAGAATTGATTTGAGTTGTGTGCCAAAGTTAAATTGTAGTCTGTTTCCCATGTACAGCCAGCCGAATTCGAAAAATACTGGCGTTTCAAATTGAAAAAGTCTTCCACATCCGCAAACCTCTGCACGAGAGGTTTTCGGATATTACAAATAGCCTATATCAAAATTAATCGCCAATATTTTAAAAGTTTTGTTATTATTGTAGGGCTCTGGATAATATTATATTTATGGTTAAAAAATAAAGTTCTTCCAATTTAAAATATATTTTGTAGTGAAATATTTCACTGTGAAATAACATGAAAAAATGTAATGTAACAAAACATACAAAAAACTTCCGGTTGAACTATTTTAGTATTTTTAAAATGTGGCTGAGTTATAAAATTCTTTCCTGTACTTACGCGAATAAAAAAAAAAAATTCAAAGTAGTACGTTGTCGGTTTCTGAATGCTTTATTACGTAGTTCATAAGATGTAAGTTAACCATAGATTATTTTATTTAAGTAACACATTGGCCTTCACTATTTACATAGCAGCGTAACACACAAATATTAACTTTGATGCACCTGTACGATAAAACTATGGGCATTAATTATTGTTATGCCAGAGGAAACTGTACTTGTACTCACAAGTATCGTCTAGAAAACTAAGACTATTTTATAAAAACATGAAATTATGATTTTATCCAACTTGAACACGCTAAGTATCTCGGGATAATGAGAGCAGCTGAGCTAATTATTATTCCCGGCCTTCTTACGCGCGTATTTCACGAGGTAATAGGGAGATTCTAAGGCACCAGCCGTCTGTGAGTGTGACGGCGACTTGTCCTCCCGAGAGCAGTTCAGCGACTCTGGTGTCACTCGTAATATTCTCGCCTCGGAGCGTGGAGGAATTAAACGGCCCCTGACTTTATACCGTCTGCTTTAGCGAGGTTATTGCTGCTTGTGTTTCTTCCTCTCACTACACACCATCCTTGCTGCTTACAACGACACCTCTCTCTAGTCCCCCCTTCCTCCACCAACCCCTTTTATCTACGCCTCCGAAGCGATAAAAAGAAGGCGAGAAACACTTGTCACGAAACTCTTGTATCTGCATACTAATTCCCTCCCGCGCGGGGCAAACACAAAAAACTTAAGTTCTCAGATGTCGCCATGCGTAATTAAAACTCGTAATAACACAAAGTTATAAAGGCTTGATTTACATCCTCGTGCAATTATCAGCACACTGTTTTCTGACCTCCCCCTCCCCCTTTTTTTTTCCACCACCTCCTCGACCAACCCTCTACGGTGCTGTAACTTTCGGCGAGACAGAACTTCTTCTCCATGGGTCCTTTTGTCACGTTACAACGGTTACATTACTCCCCTGCAGATAAATCTTGTTAGCATGCAAAAGTTGCCCGCGCACAAGAAAGTGCAGTTCAGACGAACAGTTGGTCTCCTTGCGAAACACAGGCCTATCGTACACGTTACAATTCTTAGACAAATAATTTAAATAGTAAGGGACATCATTTGCGGTCGAATTTACTTTGCTTTAATAATTTAGGAAAAACAGAAATTAACTACTTTCTATTGTTTATATTTCTTGAACAATAACTGAGGCCCAATTTATCGGTATAGTATTCAATAGGTGTAACACTTTTTTTTAAATACTGTAACAAACAAAAGAATAACATGAAAATTTCTGTACTCGATACAAATCTCGAAGAAATTACTCCAGACACAGTATATAACCGTCGTTTGCTTACAGTTTACAAACCGATCAGTAAAACTTTATATAAGTAATTAAAATACCTAACATTCCTACAATAAACAACCAACTTAATTAATATGACTTTCACACAAAGTGCCGTTTCATAGCCTTCTACTCGCCGCTGCTCTTCTGTCGCATGTTAAGTGCCAAACAGCCACTGCTCGCCCAGTAATTTTACAAATAACATATATTGTTATTTTTTCCCTACACTATCGTTACCTCATAAGCCGTGAAGAATAAACGGAAACATATCTTCAGAGGATGCATGTGTATTGTTTACGTGTTTATTTGGTAGGTTGCCGTTTGTGACTGCAAGCTATATATAACACTTATTATGCATATACGTGAAAAATCTAATTACAGTATGTCTAGACAATTAATGCACGTGTACAGTTAAAGTTGCCTATTTAATTGCTACCGTAAAAATTCGCAGGTTTGCTGACTTTTAGGTCAGCGTAAACAACTATGTTTTCTCGTGTAAATAACAGATCTTCATTGGCTGCTCCTTAACACAGCGTTGCCTCTAAGCCTAAATTTACTTGCTTCTTTGTTATTGGCTTAGTGCTCTCAGGTAGGTGTCAGAAAGTCAAGAGCCATTTGATAAAATGGTACAAACGTATAGTTTATATAAATTTTAGCTTTTGCCCAAAATAAAACGCGAATTTTTCAGGTCTCTATTTATAGAGAACGACGCATTTGTAAGAGAAAGTATTCATCGACAGAGCCTTGATTTGAGAGAATATTTTGAGTCCTGTGCTGTCTTCACTATGACCAATCGAGAAATGTAGTCAGCAGTTAAAGAAATATTCATGAAAACTGCTTAGAAAATAGCGACGAAGAAGTCAAAAGAGAACAAACAGCGCACAGATTTAACATCTAAGTTTGCATACATTCCGACTACACCTACAAAGTATGAGAAGAATCCAATGTTAAGTGGAGAGAAACCTGGCAGTTGCTGTAAACTGCGTAACTATCAATGACATCCAAGTTTAAGGTAATTTTATAATCGGAAGAACGTATGAGGAGTAACGGTACTGAAAGATTTATCAGAGAGAGAGGGGGGGAGAGAGAGAGGGAGGGAGAGAGTGAACATAGAATTTAGAGTGGATTGTTAAAAGACAACCAGTATTGTTGGTTCTACAAACTTATATTTAATATAATATAATTATTTGGAGACACTCAACAATTTTGTCTACTCTAGTATACAATGTAGGTATTCACACTGCGAATTAAACAAAACAGAGATACACACAATTTAAGACACTATAATTTGATTATTTCCGTTTTGTACATGTAGATATATTATATAGTAACTGATTAACATCTTGTTTTACCTACAAATTTTTTTGGGAAAATTGAATACATTTGAAATTATTAACAATGATTAAATCTTATAAAAACACCAAACGTGTTTATTTAATTTTCTGATCACAGAATCTCAAGCTCGCCGATTCTCACTTTAAATATAGCGACTGCTTTCCGCCGTAAACCTTGTATTTTTCTAAATAAAAACTGTCTCGTAAAGATATTTGGTAGAGGCTGCTAAAATTTTTTTCTATCAAAATTTTTCGTTCAATTTTATAATTGTTAGGATTTTTTAAAACATATCATTAAGCTTGCGCATCTTGTTAGATATTGGGCGGTGTGAATAAAAACGAGTACGACGAGTATTTACTTACAAGTAAAGTGTAACGAGTATTTAAACTACAAGTAAACCGATGTGAATAAAGCGTCGAGTTTACTTGTGACCGTGTACTCGCCAACCCGAGGGTATACTAGCAAGTATTTACTCGCGAGACAACTGAATTCACAAGAAAGGCAAGTAAATACTTGTAGCGCCACACAGACTACTACGCATCATTTCCTGTTGTGACCTGTTCTGTTTTCGCCGCTAAACCAACTTGAC